>JACMII010000069.1:12094-33279 GCA_014805405.1 Bunonema sp. RGD898 | reverse complement strand
ATTATCATTATCAATCATTAACATGCTCACGTCCTCTGCTATCGAGATGCCCTGCGGTCAACCCACCACCCCCTCGGGGCGGGATAGCCACAACGTCAAGCGTCGTGGCTGATCTGGCCCCTCCTCCCGTCCACTATTAGCATTTCCCTTGCTTGTTCAGGCCATCCGTAGGTCAGGCCTCCCCTTCTGGCCAAATTTGGTGACACCCCACCCCTCCCCCATTGACCAATGCGGCTGCTGTAGTACTGCTGCTGTGCTGCTATACACAAACAGATGGGCTGCTGCTGCTGCATCATGACTCGGCGGCTCCTTCCTGCGCATGCGCGCGTGCGCATGACGTTGGTGTTCCCAGCAGCTGATGCGGCTGACGACACGCGTCGAATTGTACAACCCCCTCCCTCCCCCAGCATGTGGAAGGGGCAAACAGCTGCTCGCCCGTCTGTCCGCGCACGCGCACGCGTCAGAATGGGTCAGCGCCGTGAGAGACCGTGTTTGCGCACTCACACAGACACGCCACGACCACAACTACAGCACACGAGCGGCTCAGCTGAATTTCCGACATCCTCCAAGGAGAGACCGCTGCATTGCACGTGAAACGCCCCCGCTACAGTGCGTTATGAGAGAGAGAGAGCACGAGAGACACGAACCGCCTTGACCGGTACAGAAGGAGCGGTGGAGGAGGGAAGATAGGAGCGAACCTCTTCAACTCGGAAGACGAAGCGCAAAGCACATGGGTCATTCAAACGGCAATCGAATCCGACGGCTGCGTCGGTACAGGACAAGAAAGAGGGGGAGCAAGGCGGCTCGTTCGATCAGTTGATCTCATCAGCAGTCGCTCAACCAAGTGGTTCAGTCAGGCCTAAGGAATGAAGCACAATCGGGGGCAGGCGGGGGGAGGAAGAATTCTGTCTAGTGCAGTGTGCACCTGCAAAACAGGTAAAACAGGAGAAGAAGAAGAGCAACTCTTCGCCTTTCTACGCCGGCCGAGCTCTCTCTCTCTCGTCGGCGTCGTCGTCTGACCCAGTTCGGCCGCTGGACCGCCGGCGCTGCAGCAGCAGCAGCAGCAGCAGCAGCAACAATCTTTCTGCCAACCGGCCTGATCGTAGCGGTCATTTTTATACGCACACTCACTCGCCGACATGCCGCCACTGATCCAGTACAACTCAACGCTGCGGGCGAACGCCGACCGGACGTCACAAACCTGGCCGCATGACGGGGGGGAGAGAAGGAAATCCACGAGCGTGGGACCATAAATCGACTGGCTATACAACGGACAACACGACTACATCGCTCGAGCTGTGCGAGACTATGCACGACGCGCGGGGAAAGAACGCCGCTGCCGCCGCCAACACGATGCCACCGCAGAAGGGGACGACGTTTTTCTTGCCTCCTAATGAGCGCGGGACCTTTGGATGCACACCATGCGAATTCGCCATCATTGAGTAGAGAGGGGAAAACGACACACAGCCACCCGAATCACACTTCCTCTTCCTCGTCCCCCCTCTCCTCTCTGCACGCGTTCGGCGGTGCCGAGGGATCGAGGGGCCGACTCAAGCGTGTGACTTCTTTTCGGCACCAATCACCGATTGGTGGCACAGAATCCGGCGGACAACCTATTCCATGCACCGCTCCTGATGCAGTTTGGAGAGCACTGAGAGACGGCGCAGAGCGATCGAAGAAGGCACGACTTCGTTTACCCTTCGCGCTCGTGTCTCTCGAAGCGGGGGGATAGTCGGCGAAGGCGGGTGGAAAGGGGTGAAGAACTGGAACGGGTCAGTCACAGCGCGCAGTAGCAGCAGCAGCAGCAGCAACAGCAGTTTGCTGCTTGCAGAAGGGACGAAAGGGAGAGGGACGTCCTCTCTCGCGCACTTTCTCTCCCCACCTCCCCCCGTCTGGTACCACGTCGTCTCCGTCTCTTCTTCTTCTCCCCAGCAAACACGGAAGGCGCGCAACTGCGCGCCCGCGCGTGTGTTTGTCTGCTTCGCGCAGCACGACTCTCTCTCTCTCCCTCTCGCTCGCACTGTGCAATGCGCGATTTGTTTGCGCGCGCGTCGTGAGCGGAGAGGAAGCGCGAGTGCGAGAGACGTAGGAAGAGGTGGGGGGAAAAGTGACTGACGAGAAGACACTGAATCTCCTCCTTCCTCCCGTTGTCGGTCTCTTTTCCTCTCGAGAAATCAACACTCTTCGTAGAACCACGGCTGCAGATGAACCGTCAACATCAGCAGAAAGCCACTCAAGAGAGAAAAGAAGGAGAGAGAGAGGGAAAGACCAAGGGTTGGGTTCCGCGAAGACTGGGGATAGAAAGGCCGTCAGATGGGGGGAGAGGGAGAAAGAGAGTTATCTAGTCTCGCGCTGCTTCCTTCCAAACGAGAGAGAGAGACTCCCCCAACCGTCTGTCCCAAATAATCTTCTTCATTCACCTCTCTCGTCTCCGCTCGTCTGCACTTTTCATACGCTCGAGAACCCAGGGGAATCGTGGCGCACACAACCTCTGGTCTCCTTCCCTCGCTTCTTCCGCTAACGAGCCTCCCGACGCTGCGACACTATACAAAAGAGGCAAAGGTGGTGGTGGTGGGGGACGCTAAATTCGTTCGTCACATGCGCTCCCCTCTCTCCTTTCCAGCTTGCAATAACGAGCCGCAGACGCGTGCGCGTTCCTTTCCTACGCTGCCAAAATATCATCGCCGTCCCCCTCCCCCTAATGAAAGGACAGAGCCCACTGACTGGTGACATCGAGTCGACAGAGCGTGCAGCGGTAGCTCTTGAAGTGCGTCTGCATCCGATGACGCGACAGCGAGGACGAGTGACAGAACACCTTGCCGCAAACCGAGCACCGGAATGAGCCTGAAATGAGCGCACAATTCAACCGTATGCATTCCACTCCGACACCCAAAGCACTAATGACTCACGAAATTATCTTTCTTGCCTGTCTGTCTTTCTTTCTGTCTCTGTCTGTCTGTTCGCCCACTCTACGTCGAATAACGAGAGATCTGTGCTCGTGGGCGAGAAAGTCGGCGAGGCTTGGCGAGGCCCTTGCCTAATTCATTCTAATAAGACTTCTGTCGAGATTAAGTAGCTGACAGGCCTCGTCTAGCCTATGCGAGACTTATCGAGCGTCTAGCTTCAGCACAAGTCTTATTAGAGTGAATTAGGCGAGGGCCTCGCCAAGCTCGCCGACTTTCTTGCACGGGGACACTGATCGAAACTCTCGCACTAGATCCCAGACGAGGACCTGTAGAAGATGCCACATTTCTTCATCGACTGGACAGCTGCCTATGATCTGATCTATCCGATTCTTGTCTACAGAAAAATCGATCCACAAAATAATCGACCAATGTCTTCGAGATGGCATGTGAAAGCCTTGTAGCATCATCGTCGTCATGATTCTCATGCTTTTCGATCACTCACTTCAAACTGCCATCGAAATCTCGATCTCTCGCGAAGCAAGCAGATCATCGCTCACCCTTGAGGTCGGGTCGTTTCAGCTCCATGGCCGTCGTCGACTGCAGTGCTACAGGCGTTCTCAGTCCTCCTCCGATTCGGCTGCGACTCTCCTCCTCGTCCGCATCACCGCTCCTACAAGTCTTCTTCCTCCGAGAGTGAAAGTCGTCCAGGGAGAAGTGTAGGTGGAAGTGGGAAAGGGAGAGAGAAAGTGAGGTGCTGCTGCTCCCTGGAATAGAAGACGCCGCGGGAGAGTACGCGAAAGAAAGAAGACGGCGACGGAATCTGGGTCGTCGTGCCGCTATTCCTCCCTCTTCCCTGCAGCTCCTCTCTAGCTCGCGTGTGAGGGAAAGTGGGTGAGGTGCTGCTGCTGCTGGAGGAAGGAGGAAAGCCGGGGGCAAGGAGCAACAGCAGCAGCAGCAGCAGCAGCAGACTGTCCGCTACCTGTCGGCCGAGAGAGCCAGAAGAGTGCGGCGACGGCGGCGGCGGCGTCGTCTTAATTGCCCTAACCGGTCCTGCTGCTGCTGCTGCTGCTCAAGAAGAGGGAGACGGTGCGCATAGCTCGAGCGACTGGCGTGCCGCCGGACGAAGACCGGCTCTCCCTCTCACCGCAGGGGAAATGAGGTCCTGACCCCTATCGAGAAGAGAAAGAGGAGGGCGACATGCCGACGGACAGAGAGAGAGAGCGAAAGAGACGGAGACGTCAACGACGACGATCGCTTCAACAGATCGAATATGGATGAGGTGCGAGCAAGAGCCGGCGTGCAATTTGCAGATCAACTCGAACGACTGTTCGAGACGACCAAACACAGTGGATGATTGGCGCAATGTGCCGCCAAAACTCCCCCGGAGTGTGCACAATTTCAAGACGAACGTGCACGTTCGACACAGACACGCAGTTTCTCCGCCACACTTTGACAGAAGAATATTGCAGCACTAAGAATGCAGAGGAGGAGAGGGGGGGGGGAGAAAATACTGACCGGTGATGAGCGTTCCGTTGAAGGTGATGAGGTTGATGGAGATGATGGACGAGAGACACATCGTGACAATGCTGCTCGGCGGCCATTACTGTCCTGCAATGTATGCGTGTGTGCACAACACGGTGACAAATTCGCGGGAAGAGGAATGCCCGCGCGCGCGCGACTGGGACAGTTGGTGTGGGGGAAAGAGATGGGATGATTCGTCTCCCTCTCTCATCTGGCCCGCTCGGTCTGGCTGCCGATTGCTGCTGCCACTGCTGCCGCCGCCATATGGCGTGCATGCGTGTGCAGGGTGAAAGGGGCTGCGAGATGCCGGCTGGCTGATATGCTACTCATCACATAGGATGAGACTTCTTCCCTCTCTGGGGATAAAAGGCACAAGACGCGACGAGCATCATAAACAATATACATACATATGTCAGCACAACAGTTGCTCACTCACTTCCTCCATATGTCCCAAGCATCGTCGATTGGAAGATGCACAAAGAGAGAAGAAAGGAGGAGAGAGAGGGATGAAGATAAAGTTTTCCCAGCGATACTTCACTCCCCCACTTGCTCTCCGGGTTCAAAGACAACCTGCAAGAGAGTAGTAATATCGTCAACACAACAGCTGCTCCATGCCTCGTGGGTGGTGGCCAGAAGCCGCCAGAGACGGGCGATGAAGATGCAACACATTCGGGGGATTGGTATCACAGATGACACATCAATCTCCCTCACCCAGGAGATGAAAAGACGGCGGGGGATAATAAACGCAAGTGGTCCACGAGAGTCACTAGCTCTCTTCCAGTTCACCTACAGCAAGTGGCCGCCGTCTGAGAGAGAGGGAGGGAGGGAGAAGGAGACAGATAGAAGCGAAGAAGACGCGAGTCTTCCAGGGAGACGTCCGTCTTAGACGTCGCCCCGGATTGGGGGCAGACGGACCGACCCCGCCGACAGAGTCGGACCGTCTGCGGGTAGAAGGAATAATATCGAACGGACGGAGACGAGGAGGCGGCATTTCACTCTCGCTCTCTTCTCGAGACGGGGAGAGAGAGGAAGGGAGGGGGGAGGGAGGGAGGGAGGGAGAAGACGGGAGGAGAAGGAGGGAGGGAGAGATGCTCCTCCCGCATATCCAGGTCAGAGGGGGAGGATGCGTACAGTCTCTTCCTTCGCCATTTGCGGCGGCGGCTAAGAGCCGGTACGCCGGGGGAAACGAGCTTGAGGCGGGGAGAGAGAAGACGAGAAGAAGAAGCTCCTGTTGTGTAGTCGATGCGCAGTCTTGTTGTTGATTTGGCGCCGCAGCAGCAGAAGCAGAAGCAGAAGCAGCGGTGACAGCACCCCGTTGGCATGCCAGTCATCCGAACCGGTATTCTTCCTGCGCCCGAGCGCGCGCGCATTCTGGATCGGGGTCAGAAGATAGTCCCGCTCGCTCGCACGCTCGCTCGGCTTCTCCGACTGTCTCTCGGATTTCGCCGCAGTGGCAATGCTGCAAGACGGAGAACGAGAACAAGAGATATGCATACGTGACGATCACACACACACAGCACGACGTGCCCGGCGGCCAATCGACCAGAACGCGATGATGAGGAGAATGATAGGGATGTAGATGTCATGAGCAATGAGCAGACTCCAGTAGTTAGTGCAATGCTTTATTTTAAACTTTAGGCATACTCTAAAGTAATTCTAGATGATGGTCACGATCGACATTCTGCGCGATCAAATGACCCAGATGCTCGGTGCTACGAACTCGACGAGCGGCGGTCAGTTTACATACTTCTCTCGAAAGTCGATCCCCCGGAACGCAAACGCGACCATACAGCACCCGAATACTCTGCCCCCACCGACCTTTGGCTCTTCGTCATCTGCCGGAAGCCCATCGTCAACCGGTTTTGTGCTATTTTGCGAAGAGTCGTCGAGTTTAGGGCTACTATGGCAAGTACGACGACTCCGATCTCGAAGACGGCAATCTGATCCCGTTCAACCGACATGTGGTTGTTGACTTGCCTTTTCGTCTCGAATGAAGAGCCAGCAAGCCGACGGGAAACAACCTCACTTGATTTCTTCGTTAAATTTTGCGCTGGGTCAACATCTTGCGAACGCAAGCAAAACGCAGACGACTACAAGTTCCTAGCAGACAGACAGACAGACTCATTCCACTTATTGGAAGTCGAATTGCTCTACCCTCCTCCTGTCTTTGACTCGGCTGACCCGTGGTGCCGGCAGGCTAGCGCGAATTTCTGTCAACAACACGCGTTGTTTTTCGCTCTCAGATGTACGTTTTGGCATGTCTGAATGTTGCCCCTTCCCCCACCTTCGCATGCGCGTTTGTACTTTCTTGACTTCGCTTCAGTGCTCGTAAATTCTGGTCAGTCAGTGCCTACTGCTTGTGGCGTGCTATCATTCATCGACAGCGGTTAGATTGTGGTGAAAGAGAACATCTCTACAGAGAAGGAATTCACTCGGTGGGGGCAAGTCTCTTGTGCGTTGCTCGCTATTGTCTCTTCTGACAATGTTGCTCTTGTTCTATCTGACCTTCCCGAGGGCGCGAAAGTGAAGCAGGCGTCTGCTTTCCGCAAGAAGGGAGAGAGACGTACAGTCTCTCGTCGATGCCCTCGCGGTCTGCGCGTCTCTCCCGCCTGGCTGCTCTCTCTCCCCACTCCCTCCCTCTTCCCTTCGCGCGCTCCTTCTGCGTCGCGGTTAGTCAGCAGCGCGCGCTCGCTCGCACGCACGCACGCGACAACGTTCCCTCCATCCTTTCTCTCCCTCTCCGCATATTCCTCTTCACATTCCGCATCATACGCCAACTCATCGCACAACAGAACCCCCCACTCATTCTGTTGTTTTTCTACCCTTTTTCAATCTTCTCCGAACCCCCGCCAAGCAGTCACAGTCGCTCATGCGACTTTCGACTTGCTCTTTTCGTGTCACTTCCCTACCATGTTGTTGTTTCACTCGCTCCCTTTGTCACCGATCATCTGCGAAATTGTGCAGAGTCGACGCGACACGAACAAGATGGCGTCCCGAAAGACGGTGAATCGACGAGCGCGGCCCCAGCGCGCCACTAGCAACGTTTTCGCCATGTTCGACCAGGTTTGGAGATCAACTATGGAAACATGAGCAAATTGTGGCAGGCCCAAATCCAAGAGTTCAAGGAAGCGTTCAATATGATCGACCAGAACCGCGACGGTTTCCTCGACCAGCAGGACCTGCAGGTGCATTTTCATTCATGAAATGATTAACGCACACATTTCGCAGGAGATGTTCGCGTCGCTGGGCAAGGAGGTGGACGAGAAGTTCCTCGACGAGATGGTGAATCAGGCGCCTGGAGCCATCAATTTCACCATGTTCCTCACGCTCTTCGGTTTGGCCGTCTCTCAGAGCCGATAATGTGAGATTCTAGGCGAGAAGTTGACGGGCACGGATCCCGAGGAGGTGATTCGGAATGCGTTCGCCTGTTTCGACGAGACCAATCAAGGATGGATCAGTGAGGATCGACTGCGCGAGCTGCTCACCACCATGGGCGATCGCTACACGCACGAACAGGTTCCGGATTTTTCGATACTTAAATGGGCATAAAATCCAGGTGGACGAGCTCTTCCGAGATGCGCCGATCCGTGAGGGTCGTTTCGACTATGTCGAGTTCACGCGCATGCTCAAGCACGGCACCAAGGACAAGGACGACGAGACGGCCACGGCCAAGGCCTAAAATATCATCCCAAACACATCGCTTACCTTTCCCATCACTTTCCTCGCCTCCTCATGAACAATACCTGGGCTACGCCGTCCTCTTACGACGAGCCTGCGGAGTGAAATATCAACAAACTCGATAAGCTATAGGAGAGGAGAGTCACACACACTCGCTCCTCGGTGCATTCCGCAACCGATGTGCATTCTCAAAGGGAAACACCTTACACACAGAACACATCCCCTTTCAGCAGCTATGGCGGCGACGATGAATGAGTTGGGAAATGGCGGTTGGCAGCAGTATCTGGTGAATGTGCGTGTGATTTACAGTTGACCAACTGTACACGACTGCACGGCGAAATTCCATTCCAACGCATGGCGATTATGTTTACCTGTGTTGTGCGGCGACATTTCCGTACAATTTCTGTTGCGTCTCGCCAAGACACCCACGGAAAGGGTCGTCGGTCTCTCCGGGTACGGTTCTCAACCTCTCCTTGTAACGAGATATTCGGTTCCCTTGCAGAACCTTGATCTGAAAACCGCAGAACGACTGACCGAAGAAGCAGGTCTCGAAAGAAATGTGACCTGGGGCCACTGTTGTTGTTCTTGCTGTTTTGCAAGTCTCGCGTGAGCTACGATCTCCCAATTTCCAGTGTCGGAAACAAGGCAAGAAAACGAAGATGGCGTCGCGCAAGACGGCGATGAATCGACGAACGCGTCCGCAGCGCGCCACCAGCAACGTCTTCGCCATGTTCGACCAGGTTTGGAGATCAACTATGGAAACATGAGCAAATTGTGGCAGGCCCAAATCCAAGAGTTCAAGGAAGCGTTCAATATGATCGACCAGAATCGGGACGGTTTCCTCGACCAACAGGACCTGCAGGTGCATTTTCATTCATAAAATTGTTAGCGCGCACGTTTTACAGGAGATGTTCGCGTCGCTGGGCAAGGAGGTGGACGAGAAGTTCCTCGACGAAATGATGAATCAGTCGCCTGGCCCTATCAACTTCACCATGTTCCTCACACTCTTCGGTCTGGCCGTCTCTCAGAGCTGATAATGTGAGATTCTAGGCGAGAAGTTGACGGGCACGGATCCTGAGGAGGTGATTCGGAATGCGTTCGCCTGTTTCGACGAGGCCAATCAGGGATGGATCAGTGAGGATCGACTGCGCGAGTTGCTCACCATCATGGGCGATCGTTACACACACGAGCAGGTTCTGAATTTATCCGCACCACGATGAGCATAAAAATCCAGGTGGACGAGCTCTTCCGAGACGCGCCGATCCGCGAGGGCCGTTTCGACTACGTCGAGTTCACGCGCATGCTCAAGCACGGCACCAAGGACAAGGATGACGACGACGATGACAAGAAGAAGCCGAATTGATTTCAGCCACCTCTCCCTGATTCGTGCTAGTCGATCGAGTGAAGAAGAAATGGCGTAATCCATCGGACCCTCCTGTTGTAGTCTTTATTGTTAGCTATCTTATCGGCTAGAGTGCATGCGACCCGTTTTGCATGTAGTATAGTTAAGATGATATCCAAGCTATTGCGTAGCGTCGACGCGTTTACGAGCCAAGCGCCGCGAGGATTTGCAGCATAGACGCGTAGGTTCCTGGTGTTGATCGGATTGTTACGAGAACAACTGGGCAACCTGTAGTGAATCCGACCAGCGCGAAGGTGAGAAGCGCCAGGTTCTTGAGCCAGGTCGTGCAGTCGAGCGTGCCTTGCGCGTAGCGGCACAGGATTTCGATAATCTGATTAGATCTGCTATCCGATCTCTTGAAAATGTGATCACTGGTGGGAAGAAGAGCGTGAGGGTTGTGCCGGCGAACGAGCCTACGAGCGAGATGAAGAGCGCCAAGTGGGGGACGCACTCGGCGACGGCGCCTCAATTTCGGGTGAAGATGACATGGAAGTTGCAGGAAAGTTCCCCAGTTTCAAGGGTATCGTTTGAAAGACTCTGGGCTACTGTTTGCACTCTTGAGGATCTTGAAACACCCATCTTATACTGAATTGTAAACGTCGCAAAAGTAATTGGCATTGTTGACCGCCTTGCATATGTAACCAACATGTAAAGAGGACGAGTGCGCCGCGCGCCATGTAGATGAGCGGCTCCTGGCGGCTGGGGTGCGCCTGGAAATCGGCGATTTATCGTGCGCTTTTTCAAGCGGTGGCGTCGTGGAGCAACCTTTCGGTGGATGAACTTCTCGACGCGCTCCATCGGGACGTAGAACTGGAGCGGATAGGAGACCAGAATGCAGGCGACGAACATCAGCTTGATGACTTGGTAGAAGGGCGTCGCGGGCAGGTCCAGCGTGATCGTGTCTTGCACCTCGTTGCCGAATCGGAGGAAGCCGAAGAAACCGACGCACGAGTAGAGCGCGAACACGACCAGACAGGCGGTGTTGAAGACGCCAGTCGGCGAGATGAATCGAACGGGCTCTGACATCTGGTTCTCGATGGGAAGAACCTGACTTGCGAATTCGGTGGCAATTGTGAGTGAAAACGTACCACGGCGACACCCTCGAACGCGAACATCACGGTGCCGAAGAAGAGCGGCAGATCGGCGAGGCGACCGACAGCTAAAGATTGGCTTCCCAATGGACGAATGGCGGTAACTTTTGGTGCTTTGTCGTAATGCACAATAATCAAGCAAGGTGTTCGAGCGGAGAACAAGCGATCGACATTACCGGGCAACTCCCAAGAGGCGTGCGGTCCGCGGAAGAGTTCCTGCATGACGATCACCACCGCGCACGCATACACCACATTTGCAGCCGTGGAAAGTGGCGCCAGCGCTCGAAGTTCGCGAATTGTGCATAGACAGCCGACCTGAAATCACGCCTTCCCGCTCCGGCAATCGATCACGAAAGCTACAGGCACAAGAAGCACTGCGATCCAGGCAGCCGAGGACATGTGAATGTTGGACGTCTCGTCGAAGAACTGCTTCAGGTTGTCGGCCATGAAGACGAAGTAGACGCAGCAGAAGCCGAGCTGGCAGACGAAGATGTTCGCGTTCACGAGCTGTCTGCGAAACGCACTCCGATGCCATGTTTGATCGATACTTTGCCGCATAGCCGTATCCTCGCAACCAGCCTGGCCCGAGTTCCACTGCACTCCGCATCACGTTCGCGTAGTCCATCGTCTGTTGGCTCTTCAGCCACCTGGCCTTTCACTTGTCTTTGCCTTCTAATGCGACCTAGGATTGCGTTATTTCGGAATCGGAGTTTTTCGTATTCGTCAAATGAGTCGTCAACCATTTTGCTGTTTTGGTGCACGCGATGCGTTTTCAAACGTCCGTTTAGATAAAGCACACGCCATCGCAAGAGATTGAACTCTAGAAGAGAGTCCGACAGGTTTTAACATTACGGCCTCGAAATCGACTCCGAAATAACGCAACCCCTATGCAAACACTACCCGACGTAGTGCTGTGCAAAGATCAGCTGCCGGGTGCAGTAGATGCAGACGGTGCAGATCAGCGCCAACAAGGGAATCGACAGCCAGAGTCCAGCGTGTTTGAACGCCTGCGATTGGAGTCACCATCATCCGACGATCGTCCTCCTCCTCCTCAAAGAGAAGAAAGAGGCTCATACCAATGGAAGTGACAGCATTCCGGTGCCGAGCATTCCTTTCAGCAGATGGATTAGGGCCGCATCCGCACTCAGCGACTGCCGTTGTCGAACCCGCGGCGCAAAGAGCTCATCCTCCGTGGGGCTCCTTTTCATTTTCACACCCTACCACACACGCACATACGCACACGCGCACCTGTTCCTGTTCGCGATCGGCCGCAACTCGGAGGCCGACCCGAAATTGACCGACGACGAGATGGACATAACGTTCGTTGACAACAATCGACGGCCGCCTCTGTTGTGGTCGCCTCTTCTTCTCTTCGATTCCCTCCGCCTTTCACCGCTTCTTCGTCTCGTTCTTCCTTATCTGTCCTCCCCGACAACGACTCGTCGTCTTTCCCGCAACTGCCGCCGATAGTGACCGCCGCTGCTGCAGAGCATACACCCACACACATCTATCGTCTTTTTTCCTCTACTTCGCCCTCGAACAAGACCCACCCACCCCCACAACATTAATCACGACTGTCTGGGCAGCGGTTCATTCAACGCGCACGCCGGATACACACACTTGAAGAGATGTCGGGCGCTTGACGATCTGCACGCTCTCACTTCCACAGCTTCTTGATGGACATGTTCTTCTCCGAGTCCTTCTGCATGACCTGCAACATCACCACTCATCACTCCCCCGTTCTCTTCTCAATCGTTTGCACTACCTTTCCGACCGCCAACTCGAAGTCCTCCTGTGTGACGTGGACGCGGCGCTCGCGAAGCGCGAACATGCCCGCCTCGGTACACACCGCCTGAGGAGGAACTCTCCCGTCATCGGATCGACCACCTCAAAATGTGCGCATACCTTGACTTCGGCTCCGCTAGCTCCGTTGATCATCGTTGCGATCTTGGCCAGGTCGATTCCGCGCATCAGGTTCATCTTGCGCGAGTGGATGCGCAGAATGTCCTCGCGGGCCTTCTCGTCCGGTGCAGGAAACTCGATCTTGCGGTCGATTCGACCAGGACGAAGCAGGGCCGGGTCGAGGATGTCGATGCGGTTCGTCGCCATGATCACCTAAGGGCGGCGGCTTGATTCTGGCATGCCTGGAGGATCGCAAGCAACCTTGATGTTCTTGGTCGCCTCGAATCCGTCGAGCTGGTTGAGCAGTTCGAGCATGGTGCGTTGCACCTCCGAATCTCCGCCGTGACTTCCCTCGACGCGGGACGAACCGATCGAGTCGATCTCGTCCATGAAGATGATCGACGGAGCGTGCTCACGCGCCATCACGAACAGCTCGCGGACCTATCACATTGGAAGTCTCGTCAATGTGGTGATGGGCGCACAAAGATTACCATGCGCGCGCCTTCGCCAATGAACTTCTGGACCAGCTCCGAGCCGGAGACGCGGATGAACGTGCAGTCCGTGTGGTGGGCGACGGCACGCGCAAGAAGCGTCTTTCCTGTTCCCGGCGGACCGTACAGAAGAACGCCCTTGGGCTGAGCGATGCCGAGCGCCTCGAAGAGCTCCGGATGCTTGACCGGAAGCTCGATCACCTGCATGGGTAGTGATTGCATTCATGACAATGAGTTGCGTACAACTCGAACCAACCTCCTTGATCTCCTTGATCTGCTTGTCCAGACCGCCGACCATCTCGTACGTCGAGTCGGGCACCTTCTCGACCATCATGAGCGAGACCAGCGGATCGACCTGACCGAGAATTTTCATCGTCGCAATAAAAGAGAGAAAACCCCACCTTGTTGGGTAGAACCTTGTGCAGAGTGTACGAGTCGGCACGCAGAGCCACACGGGCGCCCGTCTTCAGCGAGTTGATGTCGATCGACTTGTCAATGTCCACCACGTACTTGCCCTCCGGATGAACCTATATCCCCCGCTCAAGGACGAAAGGACGAACAGGAACAGACCTTGACGAGAACCTTCTTCTTGTCCATCGCCTTGGCGACTTCGCCGACGTAGCTGCCCTGCTCGTGCAGCTGCTGCAGTTCCTCCTTCAGGGCGCGGACCTGAACGTTGTGAAATAGAACAGCGTTCGCAAGACCAAACCCACCTTGGAGTTGAGCTCGTTGCGCTGCGCCTCGAGTCGACGCACATTCTGCTCCTTCTCGAGAGCCTTTTGCTGCAGGCAAAATTTGAATTCCTAGCCGAAAAAGAAGCAACCGACCTGGGTGTCATCGATCTTGCACTTGTAGTAGTGGCGGACCGAGTAATCGTCGCCGGCGAACACGGCCGCGGACGAGGTGGCCATGAGAGCGGAGAGATCTGCAAGAAGGAAGTGCGCAGGTCACCGGTTTCACTGCCGACACGGCGATGCGACGATGACAAAACCAGACGAACATGCGACCCACGGCGATAGCGCTTCACACGCACGTCGAGCGTGCGGGGCTCTTTTCCGCGCACTCGCGATTGTGCACTGCACATTTTGCGCGACTGATCGCCTCTCTTCTCGTCGTGTCACAGTCGTGCTCTTCCGGCCTGTTTGTCTTCTTCATGTTCACCTTCACTCGCTCCAGACAATGACCGGCATCATATGTGCACTGGTGTCTTGTTCCTGATCGCCCCTGACCGAAATCACACGCGATGATCCCCTTGCGCGAAATGCATTCCTTGTTAGAGCGGCGGTTCCTTGACGAGCGTTCTTGACTCTTGACTGTCCAGAAGTTCTTGCTCGTGCTCGTCGCTCTCGTCCACGAAGAGTGCATCTGAACGGTCATCGATCGACTGGCCATCGTATCCAATCGACTGTTCCATGCACCCCGTGCGAGTTTCGAACGTTTTCGCATTCAGATATCCTCTCACATTGAGTGTTGTCTCTGCCAATTTGCTTCGTCCTACTCACCCGTCAGTTCGTTGATGTCCTCCTTGCGAATCAGCTCGACGTCTCCTTCGCCGACGGCCTTGATGCGAATGTTGTACCTGTAGAACGACCCCTTACTGTTGCATCGCCCTCATTGTCCTGTCTGCGGATCGCCTCCGACCGTTTCCCAATCACGCCGGCATATAAAAGCCGCACCTCTTCGTGGCGTCAATGTTGAGCTGATCGATGCGCAGCGTCTCGCCCCGCGATAGATTCAGCAGTTGGATGTGTTGGCACGCGTTAGTATCGTCTTCGGCGCACACCGAAACCTCGTAGTCCTGCAATCTCATCACTCCTTTCCCATTTTTAGACTTCCAATAAAAGAATGTCATATGCATGCGCCCGTCCGTTCGCAAAGCATTGGCTCAGTGCAAAGTTGAGCGGAAAATCGAGCGGCGCGTACCTTGGCAAGTTGGGCGTGCGGCATCCGGACGTAGAGTGTGGAGTTTGCAACGGCAACTGCGGCGCGTCGCGGCGGCGGAGTTATATCTTGACGAGACTCGTCTCCGAATGTCGAATTCCAGGCCGGCGTGCAGAATGGGTATACTCGTGTGGGTGGACCCTATCTGGCCATCGGAACAGTCGAAAACCAGGCCCTACTTCGTGAACAGGCGTGCGAACTGCAATCCGAAGTCGATAGCAAGTCGAAGGCTGGAGAGGCGTATGGGCGCCGAGCGTAAATCGCCTAATCGATCACCGACATGATTGATCGAACTGTAACCGAGTGAAGACCGTTTCGATCCGAGCAACTGAAGTCGTCGCCAGAGCGGCAAGTCATCATCCCGGACGCTATCGTTTGAAGTGAGATATAGGATGATAGACTGAAGTGGATTGTTGGTTGGCTATCGGCTGAACGGAAACCTCGATTGGTTGTCCCAGGCCGTCACGTACCCGCCAGATGACGTCAACCTTTGGCAAAGACTGAGAGACGTTGTTCACGCTGATGTTCAGATCCAGCGGCGTGTAGTCAGCTCCTTTTACACGTCATGTTTTCATTACGACGAAGTGCATCTCTCGCAAGGCACCTGGAATCGGCGGCATCAAGTCGAGCCAGTCGCTGAACAGTCCGTGGCCGTAGTCCGTGTAGGCTGTCACTCGTAGACGGGCTGAAAGTCTACAATTCGCTGTAGTGGCGGCGTGCGAGCGTACCCGGGAACGAAGCCTTGACTTTGGTTTTCATCGAGAGTGGTCCACTCTCGAGTCCAATCACTTCGACTGTCCAAAGTGAAGCGGATCCTTGTCGAAGTTCGAGCATATATTTCTGAGATAAAATCCCCCAAATAGAAATCGACCCGGAAGACGGCTACTTTGATGGGACCGTTGGGGATCTGTGGTGGCCGCCACGCTACGGAGTAAGTCGCGGCGTCGAGAACGCGAAGATCGACCGGCGGCGAGCCAGGCACTATAACTCTTGGCCTCCGCCGCATTACCACCGAATCGACAAGAAGATGCGCGCTAAGGTTGCGTTGTTTCGGAATCGTGAAAACTCGTTGGATTCTCTCCTCGAGTTCAATCTTCTGCGATAGCATGTGCTCTGTCTGAACGAACCTTTGAAAACACATCACATGCATCCGCAAAATGGTTGGCTCAATTAACGAATAAGAAAACTCCGACTCCGAAATAACGCAACCCTAATGCCCGCATACCTAGGATGGAAAAGTCCAGTCGTTCAACCACACGTTCGTATAGATTCACGGCGCGACACTCGAGCGTTCGGTTTTGTTGAGACGACACCTCGCCGCCTAGTTTTGCACACGTTTTGCACTCGTCCAATACAATAGCCAATCACCAACGGTCACCCGTGATTGGGCTTCGTCTCGAACCACGGCGGCCGTGTAGACCTCATACTCGCCCCAAACGTATGCCAATTCGGGAAGGGGCCGACCCTACGTCGAGGAAAGAAAACGATCTATGGCAAGAATTCACCACCTCCGCAATGCACCGAAACTGAATCGGATGATTCGGATCGATGATTGTCGACCCATCGGGTCCAGCTCCAACTTCCAGACCTTGGACTTCGATTTGGACGCTCAGAGGAGCGTCTAATAATTACTATTATAGATAAGAAATGGCTTTTATCCTACAAAACGGGCCACTGGAACTTTTGCGCTCCAGCGACATCACTCCTGGATAACGGGCGTCGTCGTTCAGTGGCTAAACTGACTGGAACTGGAGTTCTTCCTCTCAAGTAGACCTGAATTCTGAAGGCGTGCAGCGCGTTTGGCGCCAGCACTGGAACCACTGCGTAGACAGTGGCGTCGGCCGGTCGGCCGAGTTGCGAATCGATGCTAGATTTGAGACGTCTCGAAAAGAGCGACAATTACGTGACATTCCCTCGCACGGTCTCGGCCGTCAGCGGCAGAGTGTGGTAGTGAATTGTGTAGGCCTTTTAGCATTTCTCATTGCAACCACCACAATAGGAAGAGGACCTGCACTCGTCCGTTCGGTCTTGCGGGCGGCGTCCAGCTCAGGTTGAACTGATTTCTGTACGGAGCGACTTGAACTTGTGTCGGAGGCGTGGGCGATCCATGAACGACGACGCGAATTTCGACTTGAATCCGTTTTCCGTCCGGCGTTCCGTCGTCAATCTCGGCCCAGCATCCCGCTTCGGCCGTCTCCACGACCGCGGTTGGCAATGCCAGGAGTTTCGCGGTGTGAACGGTTCTTGCTGACCCGTCCAGTTTCGAGGTAGCGACTCGAAATCCGGACAACGTCGCGTCGGCATCCTTCCACCACCATCCAAGTCGGGCGGTCTTGCCGCCAGACTCGTGACAGGTCAATTCGAATGGGGCGGACGACGTGGCCGATCGTTCGATCCTCTGCCCCTCGACGATCCACAACCTTGGCTCGCCCCCCTCGGGCTCGGGCGTCACGAAACGAATCGCCGCCGACGGTAGTCCGCTGATCGACGACGGCGGAAGTAGTGCACGGAGACGCACCTAGACGTTTCCCTCACATTCCCCAGGAGTGCACCCTGCGGACGTGCCCAGTATTGAGTGGTCGGCCGAAGACGACCACTCGGAAGTCTGGCTTCCAGACGACCGTCCAGGTGTAGAGTCGACGAACCCCAGGTCGCCTCGTCCTCCAGTTGCCACTGCGACTCTTCGCCGCCATCGTAATCTTCGCTCAGCTCCAGTGCATAGTTCTGATCGATCGGATGAGGAGGGAAGGGTGGCGCAAGAGTCACGTACCTCAACGAGACGATCGTTCGCGTCGCGCACGCCGCGAAACGAGAATTGCGCACTTCCATCGGGCAGAGCGGTGATTTGCACGTCTGAGGGAACGGCAATCTCTGAACTTGACATGGTCGTGGATTTCGCCGTCATTCAACAGCCCACCCGGCATCATCGTCTCGAATTGAACGGTGGCCGAGGCAGAAGTCGTGCCGCCACTCGTTAGAATGGCAGCCAGTCGTGCACGTACCGGCTAATTTAACGCTTCATGCAAGCTTCTGACGCCTCCGCCCTCGGATTACCATGTGTGGCCTGAGCCCGAGATGCGCGTCGAAGAATGTCCTTTGCATCTGGAGTTCGGCCACAGACGGAAGCGTCACATTTTTCCAGGTCCTATAGTCGCTCGTGTGGCTCGATAAGTCCATTGTGAAATATAGCACGTAGGCCGCGATCGATGTCTGCGTAGCCTGTCGATTGTTTCAGAATGGCAAATCTCCACCGAATGGGCTCCGGCCGGCTTCAGCCACGTCAGCTCCACGGTGTTCGCCGGAGTTATTTGGGATCGAAGCGAGCGCGGCGCGTCCGCCGACACTGTAGCCCTGTCATTTAGTGGTAGGAGAACATCGAAACGAGTGCCATAGTCTCCAAAGAAGTGGTTCGTCTTCGATAGCGTCGTGCGTCCGTCACTCAAGCGCGCGCTGACTCGAACCGCGAAAAGCGATCCGTCCCGAACGTGGCTGTCGTCGATCAGCCTGATCACCAGACAGATTCGGACGGAAATCGACGACCATGCTTACAGCGGTGGCGCTCGAGCAACATGTGCGCTCCACTCATCCAACGGAGCCTGCTCGTTGTCCGTGATGTGGACGTAGTACTCCTGCGATTGGCACTGCTCGTCGGCCGTCTAAACTCTTCACTCACCCATGCGGTCAGACCGACTGGCAATGGAGGCGCGCTCCAATTCACGTGCAGCCCGTCGGCGAGAAGTTCCGCCTCGACCTTTATCGGCGCGAGTGATGGTCCAGCAAGTCGGAGTGGGGATACAATGTACGGAGATGCTAGATGAAGATACCATCATCTTGCACAACGAGCAGTTCCACGGTCGCGTAGACAATGTCCGTCGTATTGACAGCTCGACAGTGGATGTGATGGTGCCTGCGAAATTCGGACCTCTTTCTGATCCACCCATCAAGGCCCTGGCGTCGTGATCATCAGCAAAGTAAGTGGAAGCCATATGCAACCGGTGTGTGCGGCACAACTTACAGCGACGTCTCATCGTCGTTGTCGTCGGCGATCGATCGATTCGCGGTCCAAACATTCGCAATCCAAACGGTCCAAGCGTCGCGCGCGATTACATCCTCGCCGAGCCACTCGTGCGGCTGCTCATTTCCCCCGCAGTGTTAGCGCGCGCATTTTATCGTCCCAAACCTCGATAGCCTCAGGCCGAGATGCTGTCGAGATCGCCCTCGCCGTGGACTGTGCTCCGGTCGCATTGCACCGATACTGAACCAGTTGTGCCGGATGAACGCGAACATTGCGGCCTAATGATTGTGATCTCGCTGTTCGGGAATGCGAAATCGAAGGACCAGCTAGTAGGACGGCGCCCTCGACATCGACACCGACCGTCATGTCGACGCCATGCACCGGGGCTGCGGAGACGGCGTCCGAAATTGGTCCCGGCCCAAGAGCCGTGGCGGCCTGAGTTCTCGCGTTCCGCAAGTTACGCGCCGTCATCAACCTGAAGTCGAACGAACAGTCGCGGCGCATGCGTGACGAGCAATCTCAGTCGATGTTCGTCGCCGCTCAGCTCCAGTCGACTCCAGTCCGACAGGGACTCGGACTCGTCCCACGTGTAGTAGACCACGTATTTCTGCATGACGATTGAGGTCGAAATCACGAAACCCATGCCAGGATTTGCCCGTTCGGCTTCTGCGGCTCGTTCCAGTTTAGAGTGTAGCGTTTCGGCTCCGCCTCAAGCGTGATATTTGATGGCGGCGATCCTTCAACGCTGTATTGGAATTACAAGGAGGCTCAGCAGTACCCGGCCCCTTGATCACGACTTCCGCCGCCGATGTCACTTTCCCGAGGAGGTTTTCCGCTTCGCACGTGTAATTCGCGGCCAGCGTTCTGGTCGCTGTTCGTAGATTCGCTCGCCAGACGCCGTTCACTTCGCTCGACTCGATCCGGTATTCCGTATCGTTTGCGACTTCCTCTCCGTTGAGAATCCATTTCGGGGCGGCCGATGGATTCGCATCAACCAGACAGTCGATGGAGAACCCGATTTCCGACGTCGGATCCGATCGCTGGTATGGGGGAGAGACCGTCACGCGAGGCGCGTAGTCTAGTCCATTTACAAGTCCATACAATAGCGCCATTCAAAGCTTACAGTTGACCGTCAAGTCCACGACAACTCGCTTCTCCTCGGTCGGTAGTCCACGCGCCAGCTTGCTCTGCACCAGTACGCGAATTCCGAGGATTTTCGACGACGAAGCGAGAGCGGAGACATTTTGAAGCACAAGTTCAAAGTCCCCATCCGACTGGGGCGATACGAACGCGCCAGTTTCGGACCATTTGCCAACTTTGCCCTGGAACACCTCGATCGGGCGCCACTCGATCAGGAATTGCTGAAGGAGGATTTTCGGTTCCAGCTATCGAAAGCCGCCGCGATACATGCACAGGCGTGGTGTTCAGCGGTTTGACCCGGATCTTCAGCGCATCCTCGTCTTCCACAACTTTGAGGTCGACGATCTCCGGCGGTGGTGGCACTTTTCAATCACGATCGGTAATAATGGTGATTTGACATCATGCTCTCTACCTGTTGGCGTCGTTGTCAATCGGATTACGGGCGATGGCGCAGACTCGACGCTGTTTAGCAGCACGGACGCTCTTATCCGAACCGTTCCGCTGATTCCGCCACGAGTTTTCAACTTTAGCACGTCGCAAAAGTCAGCACAATTCGAACGGGATTACCTCGGCGCGACTCAACCGATGCACATAGACCGATTCGCCCGACAAAATATCCGTCTCCCGCCAGGTTCTGTAGTCCTCGTCGGCGACGTCTTCCCTTAGCGTGTAGTAGATCTTGTAGCCCTAATCACCATTCCTCTGTCTTCATCCAGGCGCATGGCCATCAGTAGTTGCTATTACAGTGACTGTCGCCGGCGACGGCGAAGACGACGAGGAAGACGACTCGGGGATTGCGAGCTGTGGTCGATGCACCGTAACCAGCACGGCTCCGTCGTTCTGCATGCGCGTAACGTTTGTGCAACATCAGCGATTTTATCCAGTATTCGTATGGTTACCCCCTCGTCCAGCCTTGCGTCCAGAATCGGCGTCAGCGACGAAGCCGCCGCCGCCACTCGCGCATCCGTCTCCCTTGTCAAGACGAAAATAGCGAAAAGGAGGGGAAAGATGAGGCGGCGCATGACCCTTTTTTCCTCGTCGCCGCCTTCTTCCGCGAAGTCGTGGTGGTCAGCTGCAGCAGGTGTGTGAATGACTCGC
>JACMII010000069.1:0-11994 GCA_014805405.1 Bunonema sp. RGD898 | reverse complement strand
CCTCCGCCGTCTGTCTCGTGTCCCGTACACAAACACGCTCACATGCAGCGCGTTCGAATGCTGCTCGGAGAGGATGAACGATGAGCCGCAAAAATGCGGAGACATCATGACGACCGTTGAGAGGGCGACGGTCGAAAAGGGTAGCGGAATAAATGGGGTGACATTGCCACTCCCTACTACTCTGAGAGCGCCAGCAGAGTCGGTAGCATGATTTGTGTCGGATTGTCTCGCGTCTCTCGCGCTATTTCGCCGCAAGAGACCGTGTCAAATGAAGAGACGCCCGATAGTCAGACACAAATCATGCGGCCGATCCTGCTAGCGCTCTTCAAGGGTCGACTTCGTAGGCAACATTTGATTTGTCCCTATTGACGAGCTCATGCAAGTGTGCCTCCGTCATCATTTAATGAAGAAGTCACACTCACTTCAGTCGTCGTCAAAACGTTTCCTTCTTCTTCTTTTCAATGTATCCCGCCCCGTCCGTTAGCGAAACATGCACGATGCAGCAACGATCGTGCATCGCCTGGCTACTCTTTTCTCCCCGTCCCCCATGCCGAGCCACACACACGCACACAACCTCGCGTGCCGTTGCCATCATGTCATTTTGTGCCGGGTGACCGGATTCCTGTACCCCGCCTCCGGCGGCGGCGGTCTATGGCTGTCATTTTGCGCACCCCCTACATACGCTGCGCAATTTCCCCCTCCTCCCACAACAGAATGCAGCCGTCGGTCGTCGTCTGTTCTCTGATCCCTCGAATTCTTTCCATTCTCCTTCCATTAGTTCCCCTGGTTCAAGCGGCTTTCCTGGCGTCTGCCTTCTCGGCTACACCTCTTTCTCGTTCGGGTCTCGTTTACTCACATTTCAAGGCGAATCGTCCAGATGAGTTCAGATGATAGACCGTCCTCTTGCGAGCCCTGGTCAGACTGGGGTCCGTGCTTTTCCACGTCGGATCGGTCGTTCTGGAGTCGTCTGCCCGAAAACTGCTATAGAAACCACTGGATGGGTGTACGTCTTGCCTACACCTAAGCCATGGTCTATTGATTCCGATTCAGCTGGTGACGGGCATTGGTCGACCGATCATCGACAAGACAATGGACTATCTCGAGTCCTTGAACAAGTCAGGATCGGCCTGTGGCGCCTGCAACATTCAGATTTCCTGCTCGACTCGGTGCGACTCCAAGTCAGGGTGATCGCACGAACGCAGGATCGCTTTAGCCACAATCCACCTTCCAGTTCGTACGGCGTCGCGGACCGCGTCTGTCCGTCGTCCTCGCTCCCGCAGAAAGCGTGCGCCCTGACGTCGGTCGCATTCGAGTCCAAGTCCGGTCTCTGCAAACCGTGGCCCCCGAGGAACGAGAGTTCGGAACAATTCCTGGGCCCTCTGGTTCCGGCCCCGATTCGGGATCACGTATGGCGACTGGAGCCGCTGAACTGTATCAGCATCGACGAACGCTGTTTCTGCTGCTGTGCCCCTTTCCACGTGGATCCCTGCGATGCGAGCTGCACTCTGACGGTGAGACACGGAAGCACGTCTTGCGCCGAATGTCCATGCGTTTTACAGCCCTGCGACAGTCGACGTACGTTTTCCTCGTCGCAGGTAAAGGAGCTGCGTGAGGGTTGGCTCGAGGAGAAGAAAGACACACACTGATCAGGAGATGGCTCTAATAAATCATCATCATTCTGGACACTTGACCCGCGCGTGTCATCACATTCTCACATTTATTCGCGCCATCTCCTACTCGTCGTGTCCTCCTGCCCTCTTGGAATGGGAGAAGCCGCAGCGAACGCCGGCTATGCGGAAGGCAATCTGCCGCCCCGTTCCTATTGCCTATCTGTTGGCAGTCATCATCTTCTTGGTCATATCGACGGCGAGTGCGAATGAGTAGACCATCGACTCGACGGCGTCTCCGTTCCTAGTGGCTCGATCACAGAACTCCAGCAGCTCGTCCATATCCGCTAGCACGACTTCGCACGTCTCATCCGGCTCGAGTTGCTGTCGCGGCTGTCGGTTCTCCTCGGCCGAGGCGTCCACCTCGACGCGCACGAACTGACACGAGTCGTCCGAGAGGCCCGGATCCAGCGGCTGAATTCGTCTTTCGTTCATCGCGCACCCTCAAACAGTCGCCACCTGCACTCCTCCGCTGATCGAGACGATCTTGGTGGCAGTGTATCCAGTCTCCTCCTTGAGCTCTCGCTTCGCGGCAGCCTCAACAGTCTCGTTGGAGTCGACAAGACCGGCTGGGAACTCGATGCACCACGCCTTGCAGGGAATCCGGTACTGGCGAACGAGAATCAGCTTGCGGACGCCGTTCGCCTCAACACAATCTCGTTCTTTCATCTCAAGCTGCGCCTTGTCGCCATTCCCATCAGCCCGTCCACATTCGCCTCTTCGGACGGCCAACTCTTAGCGATCCAAATGCATCACGTCGGTTGTTCCCCCCATCCCAATCGCTGTGCCTACCTCCACAAGGGTCGCGACCACGTCCACCCCATCGGGCCCGTCGTTTTGCGGCTTCTTAATCCTGTGCGCCGACTCCCAAACCCCGGTCGTGCCGGTCTTGGTCTTGAAGGAGACGCGACGCGTGTTCATCCACCTGCCCTGGTACACGTACTCGTCTGCACCCAGCTCATACGGACACGACGACGACGGCATCGTGCTCTCACAACTCTAAAAACAACATTTCTTTCCAGCTCTCTTGTGGTTAATCGATATATCCCTCGCTCGCACGTCTCGCTCACGCACATCTTCTTCTCCGTCTCAAGGCATAGTCTCTTCATTTCCCTCTAATATGCTCTCTCGTGTCCACTACATCGCGTAAGCGCATCTTCCGCCGTCTGTGGACCCGTCGCGTGGTTTTTTTCTGCGGATATGAGTGTATTCTTGTCGCATTGTTGCTGCTGCTGCTCTACAACATCTTCTCGTCACCTCGTAATGCTGTGTTTCCATGCGATGATGTGTGTATGTCACTGCCTCTATCACCCGAATCCATCGCCCAGGCGTGTATGCAAATCGCGTTTGACGTAGATCACGCATGAAATCTGATCATCCTCGTCAGCGCAGCGGCATTTTCGCCATTAGAATCTCCACCGCATCGGATTGATGATGGCCGCCGTTGCCGTGTCCATTTGGCATTTGCGATCGAATTGTCCGAAGTGGAACCTGTGCCGGTGGCTGTGCGGCGGCAACCGGCGACGGCTGAACAATCTCTTGTCGAATCATTCAGCTCCCGAAAAGCTCACGAAGAACGTGTCCCTCGCCTCCTTCGCTAGTTCCACAACTCCGTTCGGCGTCCCTGGAGCTCCAACTGTCGTCGGTTCCTCGACCAGAACATCCACCCGGCCCGTCGAATTCCGTTGCCCTTGTGACGGAGGCGGTGGAGTTGACGGAGTTGCAGAGTCTTCCGTCTGAAAACACAATGAGAAAGCACGCTTCGGCTCTAAATCCAACCTGAACGTGCGTCAACCTATGCGCGATCACCAGAATCTGTCGTCGGAGTTCTTCTGGCGTCAAAAGTGGCATGGCTGCTTTAGACCCGTCCGCGCCCGTCACCGGAACCAGGGAATCCGCCAGGTCGACTAGTTGCTTGGCGCAGAGTCGGGCCACAAAATCCGTCTAAAAGTCTGATTGGGTCTGCAAAAGGCAATAAAAACCTCGGTTAGCTTCCCCTGCAGATAGGCCACTTGCTTGAGCATTTCCGAATCGTCATCCAGACCGGGCACTCGGTCCGGCGACGACTTGTTGCTGCATTTTCCATTCGGCATCGGCATGAGTGCCGTCCCGGTACTGCCTGCTGGCAGAACTCGTCCGGGGCGTGAAAGATCTATCATCACAAATGCGACGTCCGACAAATGCTCGAAACGCGAGCCTACACTTCTCTCGGACACTCGCGCTTCGGACGAACGATGATGAGAATCGATCGGTCGGCAAAGATACGACCGACGTTACGCTGTCTTTGCGCGAAATTGGTGGCGCCGTTGCGAAAATCGAACTCTCGATTCGAGCGAGCGACGATCCCCCGTTTGGGAGCGCGCTCTTCGGTCGCGAGTAGCGCTAAATCATTATCGTGCACGATGACTAGACGTTGTTGAGTTACCAACCTGAGGATATTCAAAGTGTAGAAGAAGACGAAAAAAGTTCGGCGATTCGAAAGAAGTCGAAAAGTGCATCAAATGATGGAGACAAGTCGTGTAGTCGCTGGCCAGCACTAAAATCAAATGCTTCAAAGAAATCTAGGCAATTTCTCACGTTGCTTTCTGATCGAGACAATCATCGCGAGAAAGATGGACGTCGTGGCTGAAAGAATCGGCCTGCCCGACAGCAAAATGTCCCAGATTCGCAAGAGTTCTTGCAGCGGAAACTCGCGCGAGAAGAGCAGACGAAGCCAGCGACTGAAACGTGCGTTCTTCGCATTACAAGTGCAGAGATCCTCCTCACATGCCATACAGATGGACGGGAATCTCGAGTGCCAAGAGATGGGCATACACGATCGGGTCTTCCAGTTGCAGTCTTCGCTCGATAGACGTGAAAACCCTTCGTAGCGTGTCTGAAAAATTTCCCGTTTCGAATCATCCCCCCAATTACTTGTTGGCGTCTGCAGAACGCCGTTGTGCAGTGCCACGCCAAAAAGTTTCGACGTGTCGGCCGACTGTGACGGGGACTAAACGATGGTTCATGCAAACGCCATAAAGCGTCTTCACCGCCACCGGAGAATTCCCGTCGAGCGGCTCAAACCAGGGCGCCACGTGTTCCATCAGCTTCGAAAACATGGTGCTACACTTCAGCGGTTAGAATTCCACAACTGGAAAACCCAACTAGGCATCGTGCTGGATGAAGGCTGCGTCAAGTAGATCCGCCAGTCGGAATCTGTCCTCCTGCGTCAGTCCGATGAGATTGCTCGCATTCTGCTGGTACTGGGCGCTGTCCGAGTATCGAGCGTGCACAAAAAGGGCCAGGAGTTCGTGCATTCCCTACATTTTGTTCCATTTTATAGGAAGGCGTGATCAATCAGACCTGCTTGTACTCGATACTCGGATGTTCGCGTGCGTAGACGAAGAGCGCGTCGCACATGAGCGATCGGATGGACTGGCGTCGGAAAAAGTCCAGGTCGGGAAAGGTTCTCTCCACGTCAATCGCGATCGCGTCTCGCAGTCGCTGGTCATGAAAACGGCGGCACCACGGACTGTCGTCATTTTCCGTGCAAAGCGGGTTGTCCTTCGTTGCCGACTCGGATAGCGGCAGCGGCAAGTCGTCGTGCGTGTCGATGTACTAGGCAAAATGAACACATACGCAACTAGTCAAACGAAGTACCTTCAACTTGAGTCCGTCAAACTGTGCGCGTGCCTTCGTGACAACCTCGCACCATTCTCGCGGATCGATCGGCGTAATCTCGAGGAAGACCTGCAATGAACACGTGCTCAGCTGATTCAGCACTTTTCCGCCCACCATCCAAAGAAGTGAATGGAACTTGGAGCGAGCGAGTTGGCCGCGCAGTGCGTCCTCCTTCCAGCGCTCCACATTTGGGTGTCCGAAGAGGTGCTGATACTCCGACCTGCACACAGGGAAATTATACAACGCCCTGTACGGTCGTGCAAAGTCATCACTGACACATAGCTCGTATGGTGATCGGCCCCGTAGAAAATGCTATTCGACGCTGACGGCGGTCGCTGCGAGGCGGACGTCGCGTTCATCCGCTGCAAGATCCGATCCATCACTAGTCGGTTTGCTCGCGCACTCACCGTCGCTCGTGTCGGAGTACCGCAGGACAACGGCAAAACAACATCAGCACACACGGTGGACGGACTGTTAGTGGAGCTGCCACAGAGTGAGCAATACGGCGGGCGACCGCGGTTTACTCGCGCTCGGCGATTTCCCGTCGGGACGCTCGGCGGGGCTCGTGCGCATGCGCAGAGAGGCACTGGAACAGCCAGCCTACGGCCATGCAGATTCGGGACGTTTTCCATATTCGTACCGCCCAGATAATCGTTTTTCTCTGTCCATTGACCCCATGCACTTGAAGGCTGAAAATCGGTCCCGTTGCAGATCGTCCGTTGTTGACAGCGCTCTTCTGCAACCGAACCAAGCGAACATGTCGGGCGGAGTCGAGGCCTTCAAGCTGGTACGAATTTCTAGAGTTTAAGTAAAACCAGGTTGATCACAGAATGAGAATGATGCCGTGAAGTTCCTCGCGACCAAGACGCACTTGGGGTCGTCGAACAGCGACTTCCAGATGGAGCAGTACATCTACAAGCGTCGCAACGATGGTGCACACTTGATCGTTTGCCGGAAAGCAATCCACGGGCCTCGCAGGCGTCAATGTGATCAGCCTGCGCCACACCTGGGAGAAGCTGCTGCTGGCGGCGCGCGCCATCGCGGCCGTGGAGAACCCGAGCGACGTGTGCGTGGTCTCGGGCCGTCCGTACTCGCAGCGCGCTCTGCTCAAGTACGCGGCGCACACGGGCGCGACGCCGATCTGCGGTCGCTTCACGCCGGGCGCCTTCACCAACTACATCCAGAAGACCTTCAAGGAGCCGCGTCTGCTCGTCGTCTCGGACCCGCGCGTCGACCACCAGGTGCGGCACACGGTTCCTATTGCGAACGGTCGATTCAGGCCGTCCGCGAGGCGTCCTACGTCGGCATTCCGGTGATCGCGTTCTGCAACGCCGACACCCCGCTCAAGTACGTCGACATTGCCATCCCGTGCAACAACAAGGTATGCTTTGACGAGCGAAACGACATGTAGAGTGTTCAAATGCAGGGCGAGCAGTCGATCGGTCTGATGTGGTGGTTCTTGGCGCGCGAGGTGCTCACGCTGCGCGGTAAGATCTCCAAGTCGACGGGATTCGAGATCGACGGCAACGTCATCATGCCCGATCTCTACTTCTACCGCGACCCGCAGGTTCGGACCGTTGTGGCATGGCGCTTACGATAGAGCCAAATGTTCCAGGAGGCCGAGAAGGAGGAGCCGGTCCAGGAGCAGGTGCAGGTCGAGGTCGACCACAAGGGCGACGACGACAACGACCAGAATGCCGGCGTGCTCGACCTCAACGCAGTGCCCGAGGTCAAGGTGAGTGACGCGAGGAGAATGCAGTGAAGTCGCGCAAAATGAACGTTCGTCCAGGATTGGGCCGCGGAGACGGCGAACTGGCAGCAGGGCGACGCGTCGAAGGGTGGCGAGTGGGACCAGGCTCAGGCGGGCGCCCAGAACTGGTAGACGGAGAGGACGGCGGTCGACGGCGACGACGACGATGAGGGACGATGACGCGGCCACATCCACGCACACACACCTACAAGGAGCCCTCGAGGCCATTCACCATTTCCGCACCACAGCCCATCCTCACGCGAACTCTGACGGCGGTTGCCGTGTCTCTCAGGCTCGCAACAGTTCGGAGATGTGAAGACGCGCGGTAATAATTGTCTCGGCTCTCCACATCAACATCACACACACCGTCATCGTTTCTCGTCCTCCTGCCCCTCCTCGTTCATCGTTTTGGAAACACCCCACCACAAGCGCGCGCGCGTCCGATTGTTGTCGAGTGAGAGTTGGCTCACATCTTCTCGAGCGCACACCACGCAAGCACCAACTCTCCGTCCTATTTTGTTCTGGCCGCGAGGAAGAAAGTAAACCGGCCGTCGGAACGCGCAGAATGCGCATTGATGAGGAGAAGAGGGTGGCGAGCGAAAGTGAGAGGTGCATGTTCATGTGGCACACTGCCCTCCTGCCCGCCTGTCTGCCATTCTTCTGCTTTTTCTGCCTCACCAGCGGCGTCACCGGTCGATCTTCGCTTGCACGCCGTGTGGATGCCTGCTTGCTGCGGCCGGTCGATACATTGGACCGGCAGTCGCATTGATAGCGGGAATAGGAAGAACTCTGCACTCTGGTCCGTGCTAGACGAGGATGGACGAAAGCGTGTCGATCTCGTCGGATGATCCGGCTCTGTCCGACGACGACGGACCCGTGGGACTGGGCGTGAAATGGCAGCAGCCCTCGACGAGAACGGCGCGGAGTCAGACGACCAAAGCCAAGGTACGGCATTGCTGTTGCACGAGGGGAAATTTTGTGCAGAAGGAACGGCTGGGCGATGTGCTCGCGAAGTACCCGCTCGAACCGTTCACGAACTGGGCTCTGACGGCGACGGATCGGTGAGCGACGTCTATTTCTATGGTGGTGATTTTGCGTACGCCTATTTGCAGATATTATGTGGAGGCTCCGCTGGACAAACTCGGCGAAGCTGCCTTCCACACGCGCTCGCACATCACCGCGCTGATCCTGGCCGGAAACCCGGCCATCGAGTTCCTGCAGGTTTGAGGAGGGGGGCATTTTAGAGATGGATATTTGCACAGAGATTCGAGTCTCCGCGCCAACTTCTGGTGGCCAGGATCTTCGCTCATCTCGGGCAGGAAGAGTTCTACTTTCTGCTCATCGCCAGCATGGTATTCTCGTTGATTGGCATTTATCGTTTTACAAGATACGAATTAGATCTGGTGCTTTGACGCGAGACTCGGTCGACTGTTGGCGGCTCTTTTGGCGGGTAGCACTAGAATTGTGTGAGGAGTGTGAACGAAGCGACTCAGCGTCGTTCGCCGTCGCGGGCTTCCTGAAGAACCTGCTCTGTCTGCCGCGTCCGCCCGCGCCTCCCGCCCGGAGATTGGCCGAAGAAGACAAGGACTGGGCCTGGCCCTCGAATCACGCACTCGTCGGCACCGCCTTTCCATGGTAACTTGACGATGCACGGAAGCACGATGGATTAGGTTCGTCTGGATCTACGTGAACGGCACGCACGAGCCGTCGGTTCTGCATTCGCTCGTGCTGCTGGCGCTCATCCTCTTCTGTAGGCGTTCATCTTCTTTCCTCGTGTCCGCACATTTTGCGCAGCAAAACATGTGGGGTTTCCCGTTTCGGCATGTGAAATGCCTCTTGCTTCTTCTTCTTCTTCTTCTTGCATGCACGGTAATTTCCCCGTTGGCGGCTCGTGAGGCGTATTCCCCCTCTCTGCCCATGACGCGTAAAGATGGCGAGAATGTCGCCCATCTGGCGCGACATTATCATTCTCATCCAGTCACATGTCGCCGCCACCGCCACCACCTCTCCGCAATCGGGTCAAGAGTGGCGAGCGCGCGCGACTTTCGCTTTCTGGGTGTGGCTCGTCGTCCACTCTGCCGCTGTGCTGTTGCTGCAATCATCGCGCTCGACCGCAGATAGTGACGACGATGGCGTTGCAGGGAACGTCGGCATCATCTGGTCACGCGTCTTCCTGGCCGTGCACTCTCCCTGCGATGTGCTCGCGGGGTGGACGATCGGCGTCCTCGTCCTGTTCGTCTTCGAGGGCTTCGCCGCTCGCCTTCACTCGTTCCACGCGGCGGCCACGCCACTGGAACATCTCTACCTGGTTCTGGCCGCCGTGATTCTCTGCGCCATCCAGCCCCGCGTCTGGCCCGAGACGCAGAGCTATGGCGAGGTCGTGGCCGTGTCGTTCGGCGCACTGGCTGGCGTGTGGGCCACGAGAGGATTGCAGGTTCGACCCGAATCTAGTTATCATCATTTCACGCTGCAACCACATAATATCATAGCTAGAAGTCGGTACTTCTTCCAGGTTGGAGGACAGACGTCGCCCGTGATCTCTCTTATCGAACAGGAGCCGGAGGCGGCCACTTGGCGATTCGTGGCGAGAATCCTGGCTGGATGCATTCTAGCGGCGGTTGTTCGAATTGTCGTCAAGCAGGTACGCGCGTGTGTGAGTGCGATGAATGTCCGAGGGACAATCACATAAGATTGCCCTGGCACTGGTCCGACTGACGAGCACGCTTCTGTCACTGGAAGTCTATTCCTACTCGCAAATGAACCGAATGCTCGGAGCTGCACTTCTGCCGACGAAACGATACACGACAAGGATGCGGTTCCGGCCGATTGCTGGTCAAAAGGTCTCTTTTTGGATTATGAACTGAAGGAGGAGATGACGAAAGGTGGTGACTCCATCCGAGCAGCCCTACGACATGGACATTGCCGTGAAGGCGATCACCTACACGTTCGTCGGGTTCTGCGTAGGAGAAGGAGCGCCCGCCATGTTTAAACTCATCGGAATCTAGTTACAGACATTCCATCGCTAGAAAGTTTTCCTCATCACGTGTGATACTAGGCAGGAGGAACTGAATTTCTCAGACTTCCCACAAACGGCACAGGTAGAGAAGGAGAGTGTCATGTCTGGCAATGAAGAATCTGACGACACTTGCGGCTGATTGTTGGCTGATGTGATCCGGTCGTGAACGTGTACCGTATAGTGCATACTGATGCATCCGTTGTTTTGATGTCGTGCGATGGTGATAGAATAAGCGAGAGATGGGCCGAAAAGATGGATCCGCCGCGGCGGGCGCAGGCTCGAATCCGGCGGCGAGCACGGCTTCAGGCCAGAGTAGCAGCAATAACGAGGACGCGAAGCTGCCCACCTACAGATTGGTATGATGATCTCGCTAGCAATTGAGTGAAAATGAGCGATTTTAGTGCGTGATCGGAGAAGGAGGCGTCGGTTGGTTTTAAATATACACGGTCGCCGCACCAAATGCTCCTGAGCGCTCCCTCACACACTGCCATCACGGTTTAAGCCGTCCAGTCCAACTTTCTTGCCACTGTCCGGAGCACGCGACAACGTAGACTAGGTTGCCTGTCTTCGACAGGCGCCGCTACAACAGACTCTTCCGCTGCATTGAAAGGCGAAGCGCTTAGGAGCATTTGGCGTGGCGGCCGGGTGTCTTTAAATTTCTGGCGCGGCGTAGGAAAGTCCTGTCTGACGATCCAGTTCTTCCAGAAGCACTTCATCGACTTCTACGATCCCACCATAGAAGATCAGTATATCCAGCATTGTGAGGTCGACGGACAGTGGCTCATAATGGACGGTAGGCGTTGGTCACCGGTGAAATGCACCACGACCAACAGTTCTCGACACGGCGGGCCAGGAGGAGTTCTCGGCGATGCGCGAGCAGTACATGCGCTCCGGTCGGGGATTTCTACTCGTCTACTCGGTCACCGATCGAAAGTCGTTCGAAGAGGCGCCCAAATTGCACCGACAAGTGCTGAGAGTGAAGGATCGAGCGGACTATCCGGTCCTGCTGGTCGCTAACAAGGTGATTTGTATCGAAGAGTGACGGCAACGCAAAAGAGTCAGGTGGATCTGGTGAAGCAGCGAGTCGTCTCCGAGGCGGACGGCCGGGAACTGGCGACCCGATTGAGGGTACCCTATATCGAGACGTCGGCCAAGGACCCGCCCCAGAATGTGGACGCCGCCTTTCACGAATTGGTCCGTATAGTGAAGTCCTTCCCGCAAGACGAGGACGACGACGACGACGACTCGCCGATTGTTTCGAGCGGAGGTGCGAACGCAACGAGTCGGAGCAAGAAGAAGAAGAAGAACGGAAAGTGCGCGATCCAGTAAAGCTATATACCGTGCGCAATTCACGCTGTGAGGAGAACACTTGCTCAAAAAGAGACGTCACATTTTGCCCCGTCTTTTCTGTCAATCAACGAACACTGCTACTGTGAGGATGAACGTGGACGCAATTCACAAATCTGTCAACATACCACACATATCGCACACTGGAGGAGTGCGCGAAAGCCGGTGTCATTTTTTCGAGCACAATTGCACACAGCAACACGCACGCTCTTGCATACGACGACTCTGAATGAAGTCGTCGGTCTGTGATTTGCACGAACTCAGTCTCCTCCCATTGGCAGCAGCGGTTTGAACGTTGCGGAAAGAGGGAAACGGAGCTCATGGAGCCGACGATCGTCAATGGGAGTACCGTCTTTGACTGGTCGGCCTTCTTCGATCTCCGCGAACAGAAGACCAGTCTGCAGCTGTCGCCCGACAAGGCATTTCCGAATTTGTTCACCCCTGGGCGAACGTACACCATTCCGGTCTTTCAGGTAGCGCTGGTCTACTTCGTCGACGAACTCGAGACGTGGCTGCTGCAGAGCGCGGGCGGGTATTTTTCAAAATTGAATACA
>JACMII010000068.1:17428-49645 GCA_014805405.1 Bunonema sp. RGD898 | reverse complement strand
ATACAGTTTTTCAAGCCCTATCGAATGGTGTATGTCTCGCTCCGAAAGCTCACCGTAAGTTGAGACCCTTCCCTTGTTAGACGTACGATTCTCGTGCGGTTCGGGTGAAGACGTTCCAGATGAAAGGCCCAAAGCAGGAGAAGATGCCGGTCGACAGGAGGCGACTCGCCAGTCCGGCCTCCGCATTCACTGTCGTCGAGACGGTCGAACATTCGGACACGTCTAGCATACGGATGGTATTGCCGTTTCTCGACTGCTTGCTTACTGTTCCCATTCAGCTGATCGTCCGCCGCCGCCGCCGCCGCCGTCGCTGCCGCCGCTGCTGCGGCCTTGCACGCGGTATCTTGTTGTGCGGCATTCGTCTCGGCGGTCATCGACCCTTCCACTGCCGCCGATGTCGATCGTACATTGTGCAAATGTTGCAGCAGTTCGTCTGCAACCCCCGCTCGTTCGTCAATTCTTCGTGGACTACCAATAAAACGAATAAGTGGTCGCCGGCTCGTCACTGCCTTCACACTACTCTCATCATTGCTAGCGTCATCATTGAAGAAGAGCGGCCAGAGCGTGACCAAATGTGCGATGATGGCAGTGAGACGGAGTCGGGAAAACGCCCAAATCACGTTGAACATGAAGCTGAGATAGCACGAGACTCGCTGACTGACTGCGGAGATGGCAAGCCGCCGCGTGGGTGAACTCCCCGTATTTGCTGTTTTCGTCGTCGTCCCCTCCTTCCCATCCGTCTCACGCCACAGCACTGGCAAGATAAAAGGAAGGCAGGGAAGGGGACCGTACGTGACAGATTACGGAGATGAAAACTGACCCGCGACTGGCTGAGAGACGTCCGAAGACGAGGACGATGCCGCCACCAGTTCGAGGGTGGACAGGATCTGAGGACCGACCGCCATGGATGCGAGTCGATGCACACGCACTGATGAGGGGGAGGACGACCCGTCTGAGATGATGTGCGTCTGCAAAATCCAGGCCTTCAGCCAGAGTCTGTACAAAGCGAGAAGGAAGGAGGTAATATGATCTCAAGGTGCGTGGTCACACACAAAAACGACAGCCAGTACGAGCACGCGACGCCATGACAACCAGAAGGGAGGGGACATGCAGATAAGCCCGTGTCTCGTGAGCGAGGAGAGCTCCTTCGGGCACGGTATGCACCGGTCCGGGAAAGACGGAGCAGCGCACACTCATCGCATGGTGCACGTCGACCAACAGCAGCGCAGCAGCAGCAGCAGACGCAAGCGCAGGCGCAACCTGCGCCACTATCGATCGGCGTGCAGGCAGGAAGGGAGAGGGCACGCACACGCACAACCGGACAACGTACACACACACAACTCGACACGGACGGGAGGGAAATCGGATGAAACTGAGAGAGGAGGAGGAGAGAGCCACACGCCGTCGCTATGCCCGACGACCCTGTCGCGGTCCGTCGTTGTCCGTTGTCTGCATCGTCGCTTGAGAGAGAGAGAGACACGCGCCACCTCTCGTCCGTGATCAATGCTCGCGCCGTCCCACCCTCCCCCCATCACCACATGATGTCATCACGAAGACAGACGGCGACATTGCAGTTTCAGCAGTGAGACAATCACAGAAAGCGCTCACAAATGACCACGAAATGGGTTGCGGCGACAACGAGACGACGGCGACGACGACGGTGACAGCGGCGGGAGAACAACAGTAACATACACCAATAACGCCTACAATCCAGAGCAGAGGGTGCGGCTCCCCCTCTCTCTCTCCAGCCGTTGACACACCTGCCCGGGCGCACGCCCTAACCCATACGGCAAACACCCGCGCCCATCCATAAGACTGTTTCCGATCACAAGAAGAGAGCCAACCGCTCACCAAGGTGGCATGACAGGCACTGGACGGCACAGAGTCAGCGTCACTTCTTTCCACCATTCCTGACGTATCGGCGGTCGTGACGCGTTTGGTAGTAGCCGGGATGACGCAGCACTGCGAGCCTCTGCGCAGCGAGAGAAGAACCACGCAGAGGCGTACGTCTCTCGGAGGGGACGACGCCGAAGAAGAAGTCGATGCGCGGACGGCGACGAGCCTCAGTGGGATGGGGCGGGGGCAGACCGCGACGGAATGACGGGGAAGGGGTGCAGCCAAATGAGAGAGGGGACACACGTCCGGGAGAAAACGAAATCGAGGCACTCATTGGCGGGAGCAAACGCAAACACTCCCATCACGCCACCACTGCTACCAATCTCTTTACCCCTCCGAAGACTGACCGGCCGAGGGGAGAACAAATATCAGCAGCAGCAGCAGTAGTACAAGGGCGATGAGTCATGGTCGAGGACATTGGTCCGCGTTTTGCACCCGCCTCGTTTAAAGTTTTCCTCTATCTGCTGCGTGCCTCGCTTGATGTGCTGTTGCAGTGTGTAGCGCGCGCGGATACGACACGCATCTTGCGTACGTCCTGCTTTCAGTGCGCGCACAATGGCGACGTCCGAGACGGGACTTCCGCCCAGAATTTTGCTCGCCGGCACAACGTCCGTTCCTCTTCACGAGCGGTACTACTCGATCCTCGGCAGTCGCTGAATCCAGAGTTTCCCTCCTTCAGTTTCAAGCGCATCGAAGCGACAGCTGCGAAGATCAGCCGTCAGCGACAGAGCGCGACGGTCGATCCAATGGACGACGGAACGCTTGTCGTGCGCAATCAGCCTCGCATTTCTCGCAGTACTTGCTCGCTCTGTACGCCTTTCACATTCCGCTTTAGATGGTGCTTCGAAGTTCGGTCAACGCAGTCAGGTCTGACACTGGGCGGGCGCTCTGGCAATACTCGACCGTATTGCAGATCGTCAGCCCGTTCGGAATCGGGTACTCTCCCGTCGCCCGTTCTGGTCCGAGTCGTCGCGCTCGTGTTGGACAGCCGTCCTTCCTTCCGATCGGTCGATTATCACGACTTTCCACTCATGGCTAATTGTCGCTTCCAGAGAACCGAGTCTCCTTTGCTCAGCAGGGCTTTGCCGCGCCTCAGTCCAACTACGAGTATGTCCTCGCCACACGCGTTCACTGTTGACGGCTTCTTTCACAGATACGTGCCGATCCAACAGCCGCAGCAACAGCCCGTCTACTATTACATTCCTGCCGCCGGTCCTGTTCGCGGAGGAGCGACTCGATGGCGATCCGGCCGAGTGGCGAAGCCTCAGCGTGACAGCTTCCTCAAGTTCAACAATGGGTAGTAGCACGCTCAAGACGTCCAATAAGCTAGAGTTCTAGCTTTGCTGCTCCTCACCGCGGCCATGCGGTGCCGCCGTATCGTGGGCGCGGACGTGGCCGAGGAGGAGCCTATTCGGTTTGTGCACAACGAAATGCCACATGCTGCGTGATTCAGATTCGTGGGCGAGGTGCGAGCGCTGCTGCTGCTGCTGCTCCGAAGGCGACGAGAGAAGATCTCGATGCGGATCTCGATCGCTACATGAAAAAGACCGTCTCGAAGCACACTCCGATCACTATGGACGAGAACTGATTGGTTCGACTCTCTCCGCATGTTGCTTTGTCTCGCACCACACAATTGCATCTGCGTGCGTATGAATGAACTCGTCATTAGTTCGTTGAACTTCATATGTTAGACGAGGAAGAGTTCGGTGTCTCGATACCAACGCGGGTGGCGGCTCGCAGCGGGACTGATCGTATGATTGTTGCAGGTAGACAGGATGGCTCGTACGGCAATTGACTTCGCGGATCTTGATCTGTCGCCAATTGATGGTCCACAGAATTTGACCGTGGATTCGCGCCCGTCGTTCCTCAATTCGTCCGGAAGGACATCTGCGGGGGTGCTTGACGACATTGTACGAGTAGTGAATTAGTCCTAGGCTGTTAACGGTTCGGCAACATTGCCCGTATGTGCAGAGAGGTCGTCGGGCGGATATGTACCTGAATCGAACTCGCAGCCACAGGTGCCCCGGATGTTTCTTCTAGCCCAATGTGTCACCGTTTTAGGGAAGAGCTGTTTTTCGTGATAGGAACACCGTCGAGCACGAAGCAATTTCCGAGGTGAGGGAAATCGGTCTCACTGAGAGAGCAGCGCGTGCAGGCTAGCCCGTCCGTGATCGTGATCGAGGATGACGATCAGCGGGTTGAAGAAACCTGCCGCGACAATGCCCTTCGTGGGGTGATCGTGTCGGTGGAGTCGGCTTGCTGCCAATCCGCTGGAAATGTGCTGCGCGATCGACTGTCGCGAATGGGTGCCGAGGTGGGGTTACTGGATAGTAGTAGCGGTATCCAGCACAGCCGCCGAGGTTCAGGTAGTGGAAGAATATTCCACGCGCGTCACGCATATCATCTGGGGTTCGTCGAACGCGGCGTGCGCAACGAACACGGCGACGCAGAGACGTTCCCTTCTGGACACCTTGTTGGCGATGGACGTTAACGAGCGACCGCATTTGCTCGTTCCACAGTGGGTGGACGAATGCTGGGCAAAGGCTATGCGTCGATCCGAAGAGCTCTACTCGCTCTACGGCGCACGATTCCTTCTCGACGCTGTCAAGAAACAACACGTAGGGCATGTCGTCTACTTGAACTTGGGGCTCTGTAGGCTGCCCGAGTCTCCGCAGCAGCGGAATCGGGAGGCGTTCCGCAACCCGAATCGTCCTCTGAATCCGAGAATACGGGATCGTTCTCGGCGCTGAATGGCGAACAGCTGCTACAGCGCATTACCAAGCTTTCGCGTCGACTCGACAACTGCTGTACGTAGTCGCATCGCGGTCTTGACGAATCTGGGGGGAAATCTAGATCTGGCGGTGAACCACGGTCGCGAGTGTCCCAGTCGACTCTCACATGGAGGAGACGGACGCCGAGATGTGGCTGTCAACACGTCCGACGCGCGCAAGAAGAGCAGCAGCCGAGGAAAGTCGTCGCGACCACGGTTTCGGAGGACCATCGGTGGCATTGCTCTTGCACAGCTGGCGCCAAGCAAGGGTGTCGTGGATGCGTGGCAGAGGGAACGAAACTCTCGACATCCCAGGAATTACGCACGGCTACCGATTGACACTACTAGTGACGAGGACGAGGTTCCGCTTTCTCTTTTGCCTCCCGCCTAAATGAATGTCTTGCAGGAAAACGTATCTCCATCCCGTCAACTGCGACGGCCGACTATTGACAAGCTGGCGACGTCTACGAAGAATTCCGATCCGGTGCAAGATCTGTTGAAGCAAGTTGATAGACTTCAAGTCGGGTAAGCTGTATCCAAATGAGCTGATCGAATCTATGGATTTAGACCATCAGGCCGACGTGTGTTCTATGATGCTATGACGAAAAGTGTGAACGACAACTTGAACGATGTGAGACAGGTTGGTTCTTGGCCCGGTCCGGTCTGTAGTCTCGCTTTCAGAAGCTGCGGCAAAATGTGCAGCTGCAGTTACAGCGCACGCCACGGTCACAACAGGTCCGCCGAAGTGGTCGGATGCCAAATGGTCGCAAACGTCCGATCGTTGTCACGGCTTCTCGAAAACTCAACGAATGGCAAATGGAGAGTGCCGATAGTTCCGATGACGACGGCCAGGTTTGCTGGATAATTGCCAACCGAGCGAGCGATCTGCTCGTTATAGGGTGCTCGAGTTGAACGGACCAAAAAGTCAGCCAAGAAGTCGGTGGTCTGTTCCGGGCTCACTGCCGAATCCGTCGCTGCCGCTCGACGACTGCTCAAGAAGCTGGGTCTCAGTATGATCGACGCTGTGGACGATAAGACCTCGTGTCTTATTATGCAGGTAGCTGCGCACTGTTGCATGAGCGGTAGTTTAATCGATGATGACCTAGGACGAGGGTGATCCCTGGAACATTGCTCACACGTTGGTCCTGCGGATTCCCGTGGTCACAAAACAGTGGTTGGTGGATTCGGTTCGCGCCCGACAACTGCTCTCACATCGACCGTACCTGGAGCCGGTCACAAAGCGACGAGCACGGGTAACTTTGTCGTCTTTCTTTGGCACGCACCAGCATGCTGCATTTAGCAACGCCGATCCGCTGGCGCAGCCGCGATGCGGCGACTATTCGCTGCCCTGGGACCTGTGCATGTGGCCGCTGACCATATTGACGCTCCAATCAATACGCTTCTGAACTTGTTGGAGAGCGGCAACGCGGACATCGTGACGGACCCTCACGAAGCGTACGTCATTCTGTGCGACAGACGACCGTCGTGCTGCGACGAGACGGCGTTCAACCCCGACGTCATGAACAATGATGACAACACGCCTCATGTGCCACCAGTGCTAGTACGGACGAGATACGTTGCTGGTGAGCGTGTCTGCTTACCCTTCATTACGGTTGGAAACCTCAGATTGTATTCTACGGTCTGAACTTGTGCTGTACAACTCGTATGAGCTGCATACGGACGACGAAGACGGCTTAGGGTCGCAACCACGTCACCACAATCAGCGGCAGCCGACATCTCGACGCCAGCTGCGATCGCCAGCGACCAATAACTTCCTCTCGGACGACTCTGATTAGTGCGGCGCCGCTTTCAATCAACAATCATAATGACGATCTGACACTTGACACGACACAACTCTGGATCTCTTCGACGAATTACCCTCGATCCCTTGCCACCACATCACTTGAGGAGAGAAATCCCGTGATACTTTATGATGGTGAAGACGATGATGTGGTTGCGTGCGCATTGATACCATGTTCACAGGGCTGGTAATGACTGTTTTTGAGTTGAGTAGTGCATACTGAGGAATCATTGTGTGGTGTCGGCGAAAGTGTGACCAGTCGATGATGTGCGTGCGTGTTGTCAGAAAGGGCGCCAGCAATACGGTGTCGTTGTGGAAGTCGGTTTCGAGGCAAGTGCGAGGACGGACGCTGCCGTCGCTGCTACCGCTGTTGCTGCGGCAGCAGCAGCGGCCGTGTTCTCAACATTACGATCTCTCTCGATGGGAGGACCTCTACGGTCCGCTAGCTTGGTAATCTGGGCCGCTACGTCGCTAGCAGTGACGGCGCTAGCTAGCACGGGAAGAGACATTGCGGGCGGCGGGACTCGAGGTGTGGAGGATTGGAGTGCGGCTGCAGCTGCCATCGCCGCAGCGATTGACGGCTGCGATTGGAGGATTGAAAAGTAGAGGTAGTTGAGCGGATTCGGTGGTGGCGATCTGCTCGCCATGATAAGCGGGGATTGGTGCTGCTGAGATGACGTGCTGCTACCGCCGCTGCCGCCGCCGCCGCCACCGCCGCTGATACTGGTGAGCAGGGGTGCTACCAGAGCCGTGGCAGCTGCCGACACGGACGGAGGCATCAAAGGACGCGGATGGTGGGGAAGCGAGACGATCGGAGCCGCCGCCGAGGGAGGCGCACTGCCGGATGACGACGTCGACGAGACGGCCGTCGACTGAATGCTGCTTCGCTTCGGCACGGTCGCGGGCCGGGCGCACGCTGCAGAGACACGCACACATGTTGACTGCATTTTGCGTATGGAGCGATTACGGTTGAATCGACGACTCGGAGTGGTCGGCACTATCTCGGACGGTGTCCATCGGTTGGTGTGCGGCCTCGGGTCACGTTTCCCGTCGATTGTGACCTGTGCGTGTTTATGTGTGCTACGGTGCTCGCGCTCGGTCTGCATGACTCACCTTAATAGCCCTGAGAACGACGCCCACTTGTTGGGGGGTCGTGTGCAGACAGATCGTCACATGAAACATGCGTCCGCGTCCACTTCTCCCGACGAACCGCAGGTCCGAGAACCGGGCCACGCCGTGCCTCGTCTCCGACACAGCATTGCGCATGTCCGCGTTCGGATTCTCCTCATTCCCCGCCCACACCGACACCTGCGGATCGATTCGTTGAGGAAGGGGACGGCGACTTTGCGACCTTGGTTCCGTCGGGGATTGGCTCCAGGAAGACGACGATGAAGGGTGTCGGCAGCGTCTTGTTCGAGCGCCAGTGTTCGGGCAGAGTCGAGCAGAGCATGGACGAGTAGGTGGTGCGTTGCAGCTGAACATGCGCCCAGATGGTTGTCTACATCGTCGGTCGTCCTACCATGAGATGTGGCGATGTGCGACGCAGCTCCTTCAGGTAGCGCAACGTGTCCGTTGACGAGCTGACGTTGCCAACACTACTCGGAGTGCTCTGCATCCCTGACGACAACGACGACGAGGAGGAGGAGGACGATGAGCTGGCGGCAGTCGCCATCTGTGTACACGCGAGACAGGTGACGTGCCCGAGAGGGAAAGAAGCAAGAAAGGAGGGGGAGGAATGGGTGAGAGGACGCGTTGCGTGATAGTGGTTTGCGGATAGACTTATCTCTCTCTCTCCCTCTCTCGCACCGGAAGTGATGTGAATGAACGAGGACCGGCGCTAAGACGGAAACGAGAGCGGACGAAAGGGTGGAGGGGGACGGGCTGGAACGCAAAGACGGACGACACGACGAGAGGAGGCGCGCGCGGCATTCACCACGTAAACACGGCTGAGTCATATTTGACTCCGTGCGGCATCGTCTCGTCCGATATGAACGACGCGGCTTTGTGGTGCCGCGTCTGCTGCTGCCGCCGCCGCCGCCGCTGTTGCTGCATCAAACATGACTGATCTGAGGTGAGGGTGCAGACGGATGTGCGTCAGATGGACGGGTGATAGCGATGACATACGGTAGTTGGGTGGTGGTGGTGGTGGTGGAGGAGCGTCCTCCTGCAGATGTGGTGGCGGGTGCGACCAGAAAGATGCTAGCCAGGAGGACGCACACACAGCTGGCGGAGGACAAAGTGACAGAAAGAGGGAGAGGGTGGTGCAGGAAGAGGAAGGGGACATCTTGTGCGTTCGGTCGCCGGAGACGGACACTGGTGCTGCCGCCGCCGACAAAGCACATCACATCGCATCGCATCTCGACGGAGCCATTCCATCGCACCACCTAGCGGACGACTCGCAGGTAGGCAGGTTGAGAGACACGGTACCGGCAGAGAGGGGAGGGGGGAAGGAAGAACACGACGCGAAGCGACGACGCGTGTGTGTTGTCGTGCTGTGGTTGTGTGGCGGTGTGCGGGGAGAGCGAAGGAAAGGAGAGGCGCCCGAGATGGCGCACACAGATTGCAGCTGCTGTGCTGTGCTCCTCCTCCTCCCGCTGACACTGCTGCTCCGCACACGCACAACACGAAAGGGCGGGGAGGAGGAGGAGGAGCACGGTCTCTTCTCCCCTCCTCCTCCTTCGGTCGCGTCGTGTCGCTCGTCTCCCATCCATCTTGCGGCTGTCACGCCTCCCTCATAGCTGTTCTCTCTCTCTCCGCTCCCCCTCCCGCCTCTCCGGCCTGCCGATTCGCGCACACACCCAACCAGGGGGGAGCGACAAGGTCGAGGACGAACATGACACCGCGACGGGAGCGGGCGAGATGCCATCACAGATACACGCGCGGTCGATCTCATCTTGTTAGGGAGCGAGGATCAGCTAGAGAGCGAGAGAGAGAGCGAGAATAGAAATGGTCTCTCCACAAGGCGGGCAGGAAGGAGACGTGAGAAGAGGAAAGTGCGAAATCATCTTGTGCGAGCGGTGACGAGTCAAGTGGACGCAAGCGGGGAACGAGTCCGAGTGGAAAGGAAGGAGAGCGAGGAAAGGAGACGGCGCGACGGCCGCGGCGGCGACGACGACGGCGCCACAACACAGCTCTCCCTCTTGTGCGTGTGTGCGCATCGGCTGCTGCTGCTGCAGCAGCAGCGGCGGACAGACAGACCGCATGCAGTGTGTGTGTCGCAAACAGAGTGGCGAACGAGGCACGAGTGAGAGAGAGGGGGAGAGAGAGACCCGGTCCTGCACAAATCAAACCGCCAGCAGCCCGAGTCGCGTCGTCGTCCTCCTCCTCCTCCTCCTCTGCGGCCGCGACTGACTGAGCCGCTGCTGCCGCCACCACCACCGCGCCAAGAGTGCTCCTCTCTCCCTGGCAATTGTCAGGTGTGTGTGGTCTCGCTCTCTCACTCCTGGCGGCGTGGCGACTCTCGTGTGATAATCAAGCGCAGCTGCTGACGGATCGCGCCCGCCCGCCCCCCGCCACAGCCAAGCCGCACGACAGCTGCTACTGCTGCTGCTGCTGCTGTGACTGCTGCTGCTTCTGCTTCCAGTCACACACACACACACACTTCGCACCCGGCCATCCTGTCGCCTCCGCCACCACCACCGCCGCCGCCGCCGCCGCACACATCCAGAGACGCACGCAAAACCACATCCATCCGGGACGACGACGATAACTACGAGGCGTGATAGGCTCTCGCAACTCTTCATATACTGTCAGATCACACACAGCACACCCAATCGACGAGTGGCAGCAGCAAAACAACAATAACGACAGCCTATGTGATGTCAGGATTGAGCACGTCGCAGTGCAGCAATCGCCCGAAGCACGAGCCCACGGTGAGCTGGCCGTGCGCGAAGACCGCGGAGCCGGCCGCCGACACGGTCGCCCCGTCCGACGCGTACGTCTCGGTGACGACCCACGACGCCATGTCCGACTGGAGACGGACGCGCAGCACTTGCGACGGCGAACGCTTCGCGGTGGACGGGTCGCGGACGTGCAACAGGTAGGCGTGCAGAACCGGATGCGCCGCCATCCAGTAGTGCCCCTCCGCGTCGACCGTGATCTGGTCGGGCGACGTGAGCAGCTGCATCGAGAGGGTCCGTTCGCCCAGCGTCATGTCCGCGCGGAGCGGGAAGACGTGAACCGACTCGTCGAGCATCGAGCCGACCAGCAGAACGGATCGCTTCTCGTCGACGCTCAGCCCCGTTGGCCACGCCAATCCGGACTCGACCACTCGGACCAACTTCCCGTCATAGTAGAGCACACTTCCTGCGCACATGCAACTGGTTCCGGCTCCCCGCTTGGCACACAAACCGCTCAATGGGAGCACGATCGTCTCCAGTGCCCGCAGGGCGATGTTCGCCCATCGAGCCGTGTTTGTGACGAAGAACCGGTCTGCTCCCACAACGGCCAACGAGTGCATGCTGAAATTCCGCTGCTACTATTGCCGATCGTCACGCACACACCCATCCCCCTCCCCCATCGACTGACTTTGTGAATGCGCTGTCGCCAAAACTCCTCCGATAGACGAGCGTCTGCTTCTGCGGCTGATACGAGAACGAGTGCACCTGCGGTTATGCACGCGCGTTATTGACAAAACTGAATCGAACAAACTCTTCAACCATTTGATTGCTGACGTCGAGCATGTAGAGCGTGAGCCGTCCTTTCGAGACGTACCCCGACAGGGCTTTCGGCGCCCAGGTGGATCGCCACTTTGGGGCGACGCCATCTAGCTTGAGTTCGCGCAACTCGTACTGCGACTTCTCGACGATCGCATAGACAAAGATGGCGCTACTCGCATTCGTCTCGCCTGCAACCGAAATCACGCCTCGCACACACGCACACATTCGTTCGATTACCATACGCTCTTCCCAGTCCGGTCGCGATGAAGAGCAATCGCTCGTCGTTCCACAGCCATTGAGCCGACGATCCTCCATCTGTAGTTGTGGTGGAATGGGGGTTCGTATGTAGCCTCCTCACAATCATCCGTGTCACATACCATGCAGTAGCACCCGACAAGGTCCAGGCGAGTGATTGTAGACGCGCTTATTGACGTCGGAGAGGAAGAGTAGCCGGAGGGTGATGGAGCAGAGGGCGCCGAACACGAGCCACCACAGGAAACGTCGGCCCAGCCATACTACGCCGTCTTCCGGCGACGTCCTCCCTCTCGCTCCTCCATCATAATCATTGTCATCGGCGCTCCGTCTGCTGCCATCGCCGCGACTCATTCTTCGCCGTGCGGACTAGGCACTCACTACTAGGGCCAGTCGGGAAGAGAGAAGGCAGTGTAGCCAGCGTCGTCGTTGTCGTCGTCGTCGTTGTGGTTCCCGAGGGCGCAAACCCCACCACTGCTGCGAGTGTGTCATCGATCGCGGCGGCGGCTGCTGCTGCTGCTGCTGTCGTCTTGTCCTCCCACAACGGGCCGCGCGTCGGGATCTCTATGCATAGACACGGCCGGTTGCCACTTCCCACCAGCCAAACACCTCTTCATTGTCGAGTACGCAACCAACAAAGTGTCTGTGTAGTCAGTCACCTGCAAGAGACAGTCCGGAAACAGGGGAAACTCGCGGAGAACGCGCGGGATTCGGCTACAACAATGGGAGGAGAAGGGGGAGGGCTAGACTTCGCAGAGGGGATGCTGCGCATTCGTCTATCGGATAGCGGCGCTCTCCTTCATCCCTTTCCATCCTTACTTATTTGCCCACCCACTCGCTCGCTCGCTCTCTCACTCATCATCGTCGTCGTCGTCCTCCTCATCGGCATCGCCGTCCTTTTTGCGAGCAGAACGAGACTCCTCCTCGGCGTCGACCTGCTGATCCAATCCCTTCGGGGCCTTGAGGCCTGTAAACGATGATCGTCGAGCCCTCCAAACTGCGATCGTAAATCTATTCCAACCATCGTCGTCCTCCTGCTCCTCGTCGTCGTCCTCTTCCTCGTCTTCCATCTCAAGCATCTCCATGCGCTTCCGAATCTCGTCCTCGTCCAGGTCAGTGACCACCTTGGGCGCCATCACCACACCGAACTTGCCGCCAAAACTCTCGAGCGTTTTCTGCGACAATCGTGCTGCTCATCACAAGAAGAAAGCCTCGTCCCGCACCTGGACAGCGTCCAATGCCTTCTGAACCTTCTCGAGGCCGTCCTCTCGATCCATAGTCGACGCAGTGACAACGAACAGAGGCGCCGCAATCAGATGAATCTGGAAGGTGTTGCAATTGCAATCTATACCGACGCAGGAATCGTCACACCTTAATGGGCATCTCTTCGGTGGAGCAGGCTAGACCGGCGTTCAGAGCGGCCTTGATCGCGCCAATGCCCTCGTAGGAGAAGCAAGACACCTCGATGTCGGCGCGGATCTGATCGGGGGATGCGCGACTCGTGAAGAGCGAATTACCTTGACGGCCTGAGGAGTGAGTCGCTTGCGAATGTCGTCCAGTAGAGCCTGCTTGGCCTCGGGCGCAATCTCGCACTCGTCCAGAACCGTGGCATCTTGAATGGCACGCTTGAAGATGTCGTAGGAGGCGCCCTTCTTCTTGTGAACTCGGTCAAAGTGCCAGGCCGTCTTCTGGTACAGATCCTCGAGCTGCTCGTTCGTGTACTCCAGACTCTCCGCGACGTGTCTAACGCGACGGACTCGATTACGAGGCATCGACGCACATACCTCAGGATCGAGTTGACGGCCTTGGCATTGGCGTACCGAGCCTCACACTGAATCATGTCCTTGGAGTAGACACGTCGTTTGGAGAGATCGATGTAGCCCTTGTCCTTGTCGACGCGAATGACCACGACGCACTCGGTACGCCCAACGCGGATCAGCTTGTTCACGGAACGGATGCGACGACGCGACAACTCCGAGAGCAGGATCATGCCCTCTGCATGTAATTCTCTCCAGCATGACGCACACCCCCCAGTCACCCACCCTTCCTGTCGTACTCGAGCAACTCCACGTAGGCTCCCATCTCAGCAATCTGACGGACGTTCACCATCACCTGAAAGGCGACGACTAGAGGGCAGGGAGCAGCACACCAGAGCACTTACGGTGTCCTCCACATCGGGATAGCGTTCCTCGTAGAACCGGCACGTCAAAACCATGGTGATCGGAATCGATCTGGCACCTGACGGCATGCTCAAGTGTCACGGTGTGTTGTTTCGACAAGTGATCGGCAATCTCAACCGTCGCATTCCACTCGAATTACGGCATCGATACGTGGCACATCCAGTTCATTACTGTGCTGTAACGAACAGCGACCAACGAATTCTATACGCGACTCTATGAGATGTCGGGGAGCGAAAGCGGAGACCAACAACGTCCGGAGAGATAACTACTGGTTGGGCAGAGCCAACAGGGTCTGCTGGTTGCCCGGCAGATAGGTCACGTTCTTGGCCTTGGACATTCGCTCCGCAATCTCTTCGGCCGCCTCAATCTTACGCAGCTCGATCAGACCGTCGCCAGCGTCGGCGAACGCCTTGGACAGCAACTTGGCGGCCTGGGCATCACCCTCGGCCGTCGTGACCGCGGCCAACTTCATCTGCTCGGCCTTCTCCACAAGGTATCTGAAGGGCGGCGGTGGCGATGTAGTGGAGAAGATAAAACGGCGGCAAGCCTACCGGGCCTTCTCGGCCTCCTGTTGAGCAACTTGCTTCGCCTCGACGGCGTCCATGAATTCACGTCCGAAAGAGAGGTGCACGATCGAGATGTCATCCAGAAGAAGTCCGAACTGATGGGCACGCTGCGAGAGCTGATCCGAAACACGCTGCGAGACGGTCTCACGTTGAGTGATCATCTCGTGGGCGTCGAATTCGGCCTGGGATAGTGCTCGAAAAATCGCAAACACGCATACATACCACGGTGGCCTTGAGCACCTCGTTGACGATCGACGGAAGGACACGCTCCGCATAGTCGAGACCTAAACATCGCCACCACTGCTACCACCATCTACAGCAACGCCACACCGATATTCGAGTAGATTCCAGGCAGCCGCGCCGGCTCCGGTCTGTGCAAGATGCGAAGCTGAATGCTCACGGTCTGCAGATCTGAAGAACGCTCTCCTTTCTCAATAAAACGCCAACGAACGAACGAACCCTTGGAGCCGGTCTGAGTGCTGACGAGTCTGGGAGTGGAGCGAATGTCGAAGATGATCGGCTGCAGTCACAGAGCTCTCGAAAGAGAGCAAATCGAGAGCACGAACCTTTTGGACCCAGGGGATCAGGAAGTGGGTGCCCTCGCTCACGACGTCGTTCTTGACTCCAGCGAATCGGTCGAAGATCACAGCCCTTTGGCCGGCATCAACTAAACGGACGCTATGAAACGACCGGGAAAGAACGCACTATTGTAGAGACACGTGTTGACCACTCCGCCGATAGCAGCGATCCCCACGCCCACGGCGCCGAGACCGCTAAGCAACTTCTGAGCAGCCGCCGCCATTTCTGAAAACACGAATTCCAACGACCGAGTCAATTTCGTGAGGCAATGGGACGAAACCGCGGAGCACGAAATCCCCAACGCCTGGCGAGCATTCTGCAGACCACCAACTTGTCACGCCCACTGTCGTCAAGTTCGTTGGTGGCTTCATTCGAGCCGTCCAGCCAGGATCATCGATGGAGAGCGACAATGAGGGATTCCAGCCAAGACGACTTCATTAGAAGAATGGCGAGCCATCTTCAACTGTTGTGGTGTTGTGCTGAGGGGATCTCGCAGTGAGTGGAAACAACAACGGCAACAACGATGAGCAAGGTCTGTGGGTGGTGTTGCGGGGGATTACTTCCGAAAATCGTCATCCAGCTGGAAAGGCGCAGAGACATAGACGGCGGGTTTTGCGTGTTTGGCGAGACGCATACGGTCCATCTCTTCTCGACGCTTGCGCGCCTCAGCCGGTGACAACATGCGCTGCTCCTGCAATTCTACCGATTGTGGGGAGTCGATCAAAGCAACTGTCAACCTCCTCGTTCCACAGGATCCAGTGCGCCAACTTCAATCCAGACATTTTCCATCCGATACAGCAGAGAATGAACGTGACTACGAGACGACGCCGCACAACGGATTGGTAGGAAATTGGCTTCCTCGGACGCCACATTGATCGCTGCCATTGACGGAGATTGCGGCGCCATTCGTAAATCAACATTCTCTGGAATTTCCGTATCTCTCTTCGCATGCTCATCTCTCTACTTACGGAGTCTAGTGCTGGCTGGGGGTCGGAGCGGACGGAAGAAGACCGAATCGCTTCTTGACGATGATGCGGTACTTGGAGAACTTGTCCTCGGGCGAAAAGCGAGCCGGGTGCGCAGAGAACGTCTGACTGCCGTCGGGCGCCTCCTGAAATCCCCTCCGTAGCAACACAAACCGAGCCAGGAAAATCACCTTCTTGAGAGTGTAAACCCGGTTTCCCTCTCCGTTCAGGTAGTAGCGAAGATTCATTTCACGGCGCCGTGATGCTGACCTCAACTCAACAGAGATTCAGGAGGGAATTCTTGTGTGGCAATAGATAGATGACGGTGTTTCGTACCGGTCTCCGTGCAAGACCAAGAACCACCAGCGCAAATCTGCTGTTTATGTCCTAGCGGGTGGCTGCTTGCTTGACAAGGTGAGATTACGGAGGGGTATTTTTCAGTCCACGCACCGTTTCGCAGCAATCAATAAATGTGCTTCTTTGGCACGATTCCGGATATCACAACGAGAAATGCAGTGGATATGCTCGTGCAAATGTCGCGCATAAGTGGTCATAGTTGACACTATGTATGTACGTCGTTGCTTGGCATGTCGACGATTGTCGATCTGGCGGCGGCGGCACTTATAGTGGCCCCATTCCGACTGTGCCGAAGACCCAGTCCCATAGCGAGCTCGAAATTCCGAACCCTAAAAGAGGTCAGTTGAGGAGGAGATGCAGCGGCGGCAAGGGAGCTCACCGAGCTCTGATTGCTTGAAGTGGTGATTGTGATGGTACACCTTCAGGAAGTGCATTCGTGACGGTGGCGAGGGTCGCCCGTGGTGGAGGTAGTAGTGCGTCATGTCGTACATCTATCGAATATGCAAAGTTGTGCATACGACGAGTAACTCACCACGTAGCCCGCCAGTTTTCCGGCGCCAAATGTGCAGAAGAGCGGAAGCGGAAGAATGGAGATGTAGATGCACGCAAAGGCAATGACCAAGAAGAGCGCTGGCGTTGGAGGGAAGACGAGGCGAGAGCCGTCCATCGGGGTTTTGTGATGGAGACCTGCGCGCGCACGTCACTAACTCCCCCGAAGCTGTCCGATCAACGAACCGTGAATGAGAAAGTGAAGCGTGAGCTTCGTGGGCGATCGCTCGTCCGGTCTCCAGTGGAAGACGTACCGATGCAACGTGTACTCAACCAATGTCCAGAAAAGGGCGCCGACTGAGAACGCCGTCGACCCAATGATGGCGCCCGGGATGAGGCCTACATTTTGTGACCTACGACGAGATCACACAAATCCCAGCGAACCATAAGACTGGTAGAGGAGCATCAAGCCGTACAGGCCAAACGCAGCAGAAACGGGCAGCCAGATCAAGGGCACCACCCACCTAAAGATTTACAACCGGTCGACTAGCCACACGCGTGACTCACCATGCAGTTCGGGTAAGTCGTTCGAGGAAGTCCGAATCGAACAGCCTCAGCGAACCGTCGTACGGAACATGAATCCATTCCCAGTAGCGGTCGCCAAGCGAACCAACATTGAAGAGCATCCCTCTCTTTTCGTCGAGCAGCGGATCAGTCTGAGCGGAAGATATTTCGACCGAGAGAGAATCGCACCTTTTGAACACTGTCCACCGCGTACGCCTCGAGCATTTTGTAGGCGGCCTCGGAGTGCTCATGCTTCACGCCGAGGATTCGGGTGTCGCCCCTCATGTACTCGTCAACATCGAAGCCAGAGACCCTCTCCAAGACCTAGACCGAACGTAATATTTTCAAATCAACGCGAGTCTTACCTTTCTCCCACCAGGATGTTTGTCTGCAAAGGCCGTGATGTTATAGAGTCGGTTTCGAACGTGCACGAGCAGTGGTTGATCCGACGCCATGGTCATGTGGCGAGCAGCTCAAGGGGCCTGGGAACCTTGCTTGGAGACGGCGTTGCGAAGAAACACGGTCCACAGGCTGCCCCGTTCGTAAACTACGTCAGGTCGAGCAGTCGTGTATTTTGCGGAACAACTGTTGTGTTGGAGAATCGTGGAATTGGACGATTGCGCAGTCGGCCCTTCGGAACGCCACCACTGCCTGTTGATATGGCGCCGCAATTCCGTAGCGCGTACGCCTGGGATCCCAAGCTGATATTGGCCCAGATGGCGTGCATGCAGGTAAATCGTGCCTCAACTATCGTGAGTGCTTTTCACAGACAATTTTCTACTCGTCACTCTGCGTGTTCGGCACTCTAGCCAGACTCTTCGACTATGAACCTTCCGTGGATCACATTTTCACGGTCGTGGTGAGGGGATTTCTGCTCAATGACCAAAACTCCATCATGACTTAAGCCCACGAAATGGACGCTCATCGGCCAACTGTTTGCCGCCATGTGTTGCGCCTATGTGATGGTATATGTCGTGGAGAGATCGAAACAGGTTGGCGGGTCAGTTTTGGTTTGCACGACAAGACGATTCAGTGTTTCGACTTCTCGATAACAATCCACTTCTGGCATCTCGTCTGCGTCTGCCTTTACACCCGCTCGTTCCCGACGCATTTCGGATGGTAAGTTTGCGCTGTTCGCAACGATGAATGACGCACGCAGGTGGGGAATCCAGCTGGTCTCGACGGGTCTGTGCACGCTCTCCGCCGAATGGTTGTGCATCAGACACGAAACCCGCGAGATTCCCCTCGTTGGTGGTACAAGTCGGTTCGAGCTGTAGCCGAGATCAACGAACGGCTTGCCTCTCATTTATGCCCTTCATAATGTGTTCGACGACCAGGACTGCACGGGTTGTACCACTGTGATCCTCCACAAACAGGTGCTGTAGCGTTAAAGGTGAATATGGAAGTGCCGGAAGGAAAGATTTTCCACCCACCCCACCCAAGCGAACGAAATCACAGGACAGTGTGATAGATGGCGGAATGAGCTTCACTATAGACTGCGCATCTTGGCGGCTAGCTCGGCGAGTTGCTCTTTCGTCATCGGCGGATCATCGTCGTCGTCTTCCTCCGGTGCAGGCTGAATGACGGATAGCTAGGTCAAATCGAATGCGATCCGAACCTGCTCGTCCTGCGCGTCGTACTCGAACCGAACGCCAGAGCTCTGCGCCGGCTTTGCCGTAGATGGCTCAGTCTAAACGCGAATGATGATGAGTATCCAAAACGCCCAAATCTCCTACCTCACTGGAGTCGACCAGCTCGATTCCAAAGTCGTTTGAAGCGTGAACGATTTCCGGCAACTCCTCGACAACTTCCTGCTGCGGCTCGCTGGCCTTCTTGGCCGCATACTCGCGCTGTCGCTGCTGGCAATGTGGGCCCGAGCACTTCGGGTTTGGCTGAAGTGCTTCGCGCGGAAAGAAATCCACCAACGCGTTGTAGCCGAGATAGAACGAGACGGTGCCAAAGTGAAGGAGATACCTGAATGCATGATAATGATGCGGCGGAAAAAGAAGGATGTAACAAACTTGAGCGTATTTTGAACTAGGAATCCAGCCACCACGGCCATCGTTGTCGGAAGCGACGCGGCACAGACGCCTTCTCGCTTCAGAGTTCGCTCGTCGATTCCCGACGCTACCACGAGAGGAGGAACGCACTGTCATGGGACTCGTGACATCCTGCTAAGAGTACGTACTTCGAAGCAGGCTGTCCTCCCGGGCTCCAGATACTGAATGTGGCCAGAGACAGCGTTCTCGGAGACTCCAGATTCCATCCAGGGCTGGTTCAGCTGGTTGCATGCCCGATTCACCGCCACTCGGGCCTCGAAGTTGTCGACGCAACTCAGCACGAGATCCACTTGTCCACCTCCTAGCGAACCATGCCTGAAAGAGATGTGCGTGTGTATCTTTCTGCCGATCCTCACTTACTCTATCCGATCGACAAACTTGTCGAAATTGTCTCCCGACAGAATGTGCATGTCGTGAATCTCAATGTCCACGTCGGGATTGATGTTCCTACAATTTAGTCTCCTGTTGTCGCACGCTCCGCACCCTACAGCAACGTGTCTCTGGCGGCAGCAACCTTGCTCAATCCGGACTGGTGCGGTTGATAGAACAGACGATTCATGTTGGCCAATTCCACCTGGGAAGCTTGTCGAAGAACACAAGACCTAGGAACCTTGTCGTAGTCGAAGAGAATCAGCTTTCCGACGGCGCATCGTGTCAGCATCTCGGCGACCACACTTCCCACGCCTAGGCTCGAAAATGCGCTATGCCAACTTCAGCAAGCCAACCTCCAACTCCGACGACGGCGACCGTCTTCTCTCGGATCTTCTCATAGTCCTTGACGATGCCCATTCGTTTCAGGGCCATCAGCCGACTGTACGGATTCGAGTCGACCACCTGTCGTCAACACGATCTTCCGGCTATCGAGGATCGTGCCCGCTCACCTCGGCACTCATTGTCTGAATCTTGGTGCGACCCACGGTCGACTTGTGCGTTGTCGACTCCGTCTTCCCATCCTCCAGCTGTTTCCTCAGCTGCAGTGAATGTGAGTCCTGTCAAACGGGGGAAACCGCCCAACCTTCTTGACCTCCTCACGAAGCTGTGCGAGTTCCGTCTCCATGTCGCGCGCGATCCGGACTAGTAGAATCGCCTCTAGCGGTGCCGTGGAGATTCCAATGAATACCGCACAGACGACTGGCCAAGCAAGCGGAACGGAGTTGGATGTCGAGCGGCCGAGAGCCGTCGTCATATGTGTTTCTGTTCTGTTAGCTCGCCTCGTGTCCGAAGGTGGTCTTCCCCATTTTTCACTTCATTCAGTTGATATTCTAGATTTATTCGAAACCCGTCGAAAACCCCCACAATGGAAGCATGTTCACTCTGACGCAAGGATTCATCGAGCAAGTCTTCCAGAAGCGTGACTACTTTGTCATAATTCTCGGATTGGACAATGTCGGAAAGACGGTGGGTTTGTTCGGCGTTCATGCAAAGTACCAGGACGATGCTTGCAGACGTTTCTGGAGCAGGTCAAGTCGAAATTTGTACAGGGCTACAAGATGCTGAATCCGGCTCGCATCACGAGCACCGTCGGACTGAACAGTATGATATTTGCGGGGGAAGCCACGTGTATCGTCCGTTTTGTCTAGCTGCGCAAGTGGAAATCGGCCCGGCACGGTTGAACTTCTGGGACGTCGGCGGACAGGCCGACTTGCGATCTCTCTGGGACAAGTACTACGACGAAGCACATGCCGTGATCTTCGTCGTGGACGCGTCGCAGCCCGACTCGTTGGCCGAGTCGAGGAGTGTCTTCAGTAGGTCGTGGAAGGCGCGGCTCCTCCGTAGCACAATTGCAGACAACGTGATGCTGGATGAGCGGATACAGAGGCTTCCGATGCTCGTTGTGTGCAATAAAAGCGAACAGGACGATGCGGCTACGGTTAGCGACGTGCGAGAAATCCTCGACTCGCCAGCAGTTCCGCCAACAACGCCAAAATAGTACGTCGTCGAGTTGACGCACTATGCGCGATCGCCAATCAACGTGTTTAGTGTGATTGAAAGCGGCAAGGAACGGACCGAGGGAGGAGGGTCATCCACCTCGAAGCCTTCGCCATCAGCTGCGAACAGTGTATTTGAGCTGCACGCGTCGGACCTCGCGATGCTGCCGGTTTCCGCATTGCAAGGCAGGAGAACACTTCACTCTCATCTTCACCCCGTTGTTGTCCGTCTTGCAGGTCTCAACATAGAGCGTTCGGTCCGATGGCTGCTAACTGCTCTACGGTCGGCCGAGGAGCGCGAATAAGCTGTGCCGCGTGCGTCACTCTGTTGTTGCGTTACACGGTCATCGGGTCTTCTGTGGACTAGTTCGTGCAGAGAGGAGGAGGATGATGGAATGAACGACAGTTGGGCGAGAAGTTTGCATGTTAGTGCTATCGGCGAAGGTGCAGCGATACGACGATGATATGTGAATTGTTGTGCACGCGCGCGCCCGCTACGCCTCGCTCTTGCTAATAACCCGTACGATCAAGAGGAAGTAATGTGATTGGCGGAAGAGGCGTGCGGGCTGTTGGGCGACGGCGACAGTGGCGGAAGACTGAGCAGTTGGTCGAGTAGCGGCTGATGTGCGGGCTTGAGAAGTCGACGGGCCTCGTCCGGTGCGAGCCAGTGTCGCGTCCTTCCGCATCTCTCGCCGTCCAGCCAGGATGACAGCTCGTGCTGTGCGCTCATCTCGTACAGGCTGGTCTTCTGCTTCTTCTCGTCGTCCTGTACCACCATCCCCCTTTCTCGGCTAGCCGTCGGCAATCGTCATTGAGACCGACCTGGAAGTGTATGATGAGCCTGAGTGGCACGGCCCGGACGCCGGCCTCCTCCTCGAGTTCTCTCGCAGCGGTGTCCTCGGCCCTTTCGCCGAATTCCATCCCCCCGCCGGGCACGACCAGCTGAGAGGAGCACTGCAAGCGACGGAGAGTGTCTGTAGTTTCGTGCGGCCGTGACGAGTCTGACCTTGAGACCGGAGACGAGCAGCAGTTGCACGAGCGTTCCGTCCTCGGATCGTCGTGTGCAGATGCCCGCCGCCCGCAGTCGATATCCTCCCCCGTCACGCAGTCGTTCGCCTCAAATAGGATTGACTGTACGACGGGCGGCACGGCCATCACGGAGATGGTGCGTACCGGTGCAGGACTTGACGGAGGTGCTGGATCGGACAGAGTCAGCCCGTGACACGCATCCCGTCTGATGATAGCTCTGCTGCTGCTGCTGCAGTTGAGTGCCGTTGCTCATGTTGTGGACGGACGAACAGGGCGACAGTCGGCAACCAACAGTCGTCGTCTCGATGGGCTTGATATCTGAAGCGGACGATGTGGTCGTCGTCGTCGCCGTCGTCGCCGTCGCTCTGTCTCCGACAGCGGCTCCTTCACCGCAGCTCATCTCGATGAAGGCTACAACAACGTCCGGTAAGTGGCTCTCCTACTACACAGCATGCTTACCTCCACTTCCTTCTCACCCTCCTACGTGACGTCTGGCTCATTCACGGAAGCACGACATTTTCAAGTGGAAAGAGCGGAGAGACCGGTCAGAGTGAGGAAGACTAGACTCGGGAGAGCTGTGGTAGTGCTCGACTCTCGCTCCTCCGCTTTCCTCTTCCCCGAGTCTTGTCCGAGTTGGAATTTGAGCTGAGAAGACTGGCGCTGCGGCGGGTCTGCAACGAACGGCCGCCGTCACGAGTGAGCAAGCGGGCAGGCGGACAGACACAGACAAACGAGAAAAGGAAGAGGAAGAAGGATACAGGAGACAGCGAGCAGACAGTCGAGCACTCGACTCTGTGGACAAACTTTGGAGGCGGACATCAGGAATGCAGTGGAGGTCCGTTCGACTGCGGGAAAGGAGGAGAGAGAGTGTGTGAGTGAAGAAGAAGTGTTGGTGGGCGAGCGGCCTAGAGAGAAGGAAGGTCCCCCTGCTTGCTGTTGCTGCTGAGGCTCCCAGCCGAGAGCGAGAGAGACGCGCGTCACACACGCACACAGGCAGCGGGCCGGCAAGGAGGGAGGGAGAAGGGATCGAAGGGACAGCACAGCAGCAGCAGCAGCAGCAGCAGTCGTGTCCCACTGCCCACTCCATTCATTCACTCGCAGCCGGGTGTGGACTCCACCTCCCCCTCCCCCTCCCTCCTCTCTGGCGGTCGTCCATGTCTGGGGGAAGGGGAGAGGAAGAGGGAGGGAGCAGTGGTTCGCCGTGGTTGCGGCGATACGAGTGGACATGTCGTGGAGAGGAACACGTCACAACACCTACACTCCTTCCCCTCCCACCACGCATAGAGCAGAGGTAGCGGCAACAGCAGCACTTCATTGGTCAGCTAGCATCAGCCCAGAAGGACGTGCCAAAACAAGACAACTGCCACTAACACCAGCACGGGTATCACGAGACGACGGCGTCCGCCGCTCCGGCCGCCACTCGACAATAACAACGACAACTGATGGCTTCGAGCGGAAGAGGAGCAGGAGGAGGAGGTGGAAGAGGCGATAGGCTCGGTCATCATGTGAAACTTGGACACGTCCACCACACGCACGTCCATCCATGTGCCGAGCGCTGTGGAGGGAGCCGCGATTAGCATGTGCTCGTATTGTTTATTGTGTCCCACCTAAAAAGCAGTCACCTCTTTCGTCATCATCAACAAAACAACAAGTCACGGACCAGATGTTGGCCATCTGTGGCGCGCTCGCACACCAGCACTCGATGCACTTCGCCCACTCGTTCCGGCGAGTATCTCAACGAGACAGACGTTTCATCCCCTCTCCACGACGGCGAACGACAGACCTGCTGTAGGATCGGAAGAGTTGTGACATGACTTGGGTCCGTCGTTTCGCCTCCTTCGTGTCGATCAGCTTCAGCCGGGCGGCCGGTGTGCCGGATCGCGGAAAGTACTGATTGATGAACACCGACGGGAAGCGGTATTGGTCGAGCAGTTGCAGCGACTCCTCAAAGTCCTGCTCCGTCTCCGTGGGGAAGGCGCAGATGAAGTCGGTCGCCACATAGACGTCCGGCACACTGCAATCAGTCTCATTCAAATGACGGAGCGCCGGGAGTCGTCGTACTGCTTGATCATGTAGTCGACGACCATGCGAAACTGGTCGGCCGTATACTCTCTGCGCATATCTCGAAGCACCGCATCGCTGCCCGCTTGCACGGGGATGTGAAGAAACGAATAGACGCGAGGATGTCGCAGAATGGCGGCGATTTCCTGCGCAACCCCTCTGAACTAGAGTGGAAGAGCAGGCTCCGCACCTCGAGATAGTCGAGGATATACGGCGGGTTGGTCATTCCAAGTCGCATCATGCAATCGTCCGGGATCACTTCGACGAGTCGTTCGAGTAGATCCGGTAGGACTAGACCAATATCTCGACCCCATGCGCCGAGATCCTCGCTCGTCAGCCACAACTCTTTCACTCCCTCCGAGAACGCCGACTTTGCACGCTCCACCAGATCGTCCAGACCGTAGCTGGAAACAGATGAAGATGAGATGGAAACGACAGGCGGCAGCATCGTAACCTGTGCAGATCGCCGCGCGCCAGCTTCGTCTTGCAATAAGTGCAGCTGTTCAAGCACCCGGAGTTGATCGCTAGCACCTAAAGTGAGGGACATAATGAATATGAGCAACAACGGTAGAAACAAAACCTCGACGAGTGGGTTGCGTCGAATCTTGGGAAGCGCGAGTGCGGGTTGAAGTGATCGTTTGGCAGAGAGCAGTCTCACGACGTTGCCCTTCAACGTCTCCTCGAGCACCTCGACGACCCGCTCGATCTGTTTCACGCCGACGATGCTCACGCCGCTCAGCCACGACTCGTTCGGCTCGGCTTGCGAGACGCATCCTGCCACGACAACGCGTCGGTCCTCGCGTTGTGCCCTCTCGACGTGGTTCTTGAGTTGCATCTCGCTCGGCGTCTTCACCGTGCACGAGTTCAGGAGATGCACGTCGGCCGCGGACGCGTCCGTCGTCAGCGAGTAGCCGGCCCGAGACAGAAGACCGGCCATATACCTGTGCGCTCGCTGCTGAGACGCCCGCCACAAATCGGCCTCGACTCACTCGCTGTCACTATTGTTGTGGGCGCATCCCCACGTGTGGATCCAGACGGACGCTCGACCGGGGATCATTGAGCTCGGCGCGTTCTCCTTCTCCGACGCGGCCACGTCCGCGTCTCCGCTGTTGTCGATGGCTTGTCGCTTCTTGACGTTCACTCTCCTTCGGATCTTCACTTCGACTTCGGTCTTCGCACTCGTTCCCACATCGCGAGCGTCGTCCGCCGCGTCCTCGATGTCCATTCCGGCTGAACACCACTTCTCTCATGGCGGGTGCCGTGGAGAATGCAAAAAATAGACACGACCGATACGACGTTTCTGCTGCACTTTCACTTTGATCTCGTTCTCGTGCCCTTCGCTCTTCACCATTATAATAATATGAATGTCGTGTGGTGGAGGAACTGAAATCTGTCGATGTGATGATGAAGTTCGTGTGAGTGAGTGACTGAGAAAGGGAGGTGTAGCGCATTCATTCATGATGATGGTGGTGATGGTGATGATGCTGCGGTGAGTTTATCTCGTTCATTGTCCGAGTTATGTCGCGCGGCAGAGAGCACAGCAAGAGGGTCGCACAACCTGACAGGGAGAGAGGAACGGGAAAAAAGACACCGCCCGCCGAGACTAGAAGATGATGTGCACGGAATTGGGGAAAGGCCTGTCCGGACGCAACGGTTGTGGCGCCGTCGTCGTCAAACTTCTCGTGTCTTCGATCGCTGTCGTCCCATGGAGCAACGGTGGTCAGATGTTGCGCGCAGGCAGGCGCATAGTGTCAGATTGTTCGTTGCTTAGTCCGTTGGCACTGTCAACATGACGAACTGCAGGAAGGCGGTTTGGCAAGAGTGAAGTGAGGGGGAGGCGAACGATCTCGGACCACCCCTCCCCTTTGAGTGATGACGATATCCATCCCATTCCTATCGGTTGCAGTGAAACGAGCGGATCAAATAGATGTAATGACGATGCGAGACGAACACGTTTCACACGATTCTTGCTTGCTCGACGTTCGATGCAGGGCATTCCGGCGGGGGCTGGTTGCGCATTTACAGGATGTTGCGGACGGCCGACGCGTCGTAGTTCTGGATGAGCGTTCTCAGGAAAGCCATCTCTTTCCTGCAGAACGAACGAGATCACGGCGAAGCGTGAGGACTAGGGGACCTGGTGTTGTGGAAGAGCTCGGCCGGGTTCTGAGATTCGCAGCGCAGCACGTTCGGCGCCCAGACCAGTGCGAGATTGGCGACGTCCATCTTCGTGTGAGCCACTACCTGAACGACGGGGTGCGTGAGAGCAACTACCGCTAGCGTAGAGGAAACTCGCCTCGTCTTTGGACAGATCCTGGAGCAGGGCGACGAGTCTCGCGAGCACAAGTCGATTATGTGCAGGCAGCAAGTCGACGAGCTGACAGGCGCCGAGTGGATTGTCCGCATATTGCAGCGCTCGCTCGTAGAATCGGTCGGGCAGAAGAGGCTGCGGAAGCATGCGTAGCCACTGCTTCAGCAACACGGCCGGCACGTGCGCCTCTCGAACGGACGGCACGATCCACTGGTCGAGACGGGCTCGTGCGGCGGACACGGACTCGGGGTCGGCGGCCACTCGGAAGATGCCCTCCGTGCGCTCTCCTCCCGACGAGTACATCAGCGAGATGAGCGTGGTTTGCAGCCAGGGCAGGTGATTCGACGGGAACCTCTCCTTCTGCATGGCCATCAGTTGTTCGAGCGACGCGCCGAACTGCGGCGGATTGAAGATGTGGACGCGCGACTCTTGCACGCCAGCAAGAGTGGCACGAAGCGCCGGTCCAGCCGGACTCGTCGCCGCTCGTTCCAGTCGCTCGGCGCACACACGCGCAAATGTCGAGATGCAGACCTACAGGGTCGAGCGAGATGAACAACACCCAGCACGCGCGCATACCTCGGGGATGTCGAGCAGCGGATCCGTGGCTGCCTCGACGAACGCGGCCACGTTGGCGGCAACCGTGCCGGCAGTTGGCGAGACGAATGTGAGACTGATGGCGAGCAACTCCCAGCCACGACGAACCGAATCGGGCTTATGGTTGTCCGTCAGTTGGCGAACCAACAGCGCCAGTAGCTCGTCCGCATGCTCCGGTCTGCCCGCAACGGCATCCAGCAGAGAAACGGTCAACTAACAGTCAGTCATTTGTGGCGTGAGACCGTGGAGTGGGAGCGGGAAAAGTACCTGATCAGGCGTTTGCTTGGATTTGCGCTCGCCCATGTAGGCCTGGACAGCCTTGAAGATGGCTCCAGCCACCTTCCTCAACTGCTTGTCGGCCGGTGCGGTTAGCGGAGCCCGCGGTGCTTCTCGAGCCCATCCACCCCACGGTCCTCCGACTCCAGACGACCTCGTGGCTGCAAGCGAGACGACTATGAACCGACGAGAGGATGGCGTGCTCTCTCACTGAGCTGAGACGCTCCGTTGGGCATCGCTCCGCCGTCGCCCCGCTTCCGAATCGAGCCCAAGCCGAAGGGCAACTTCTTCGGAGACGGCGAGCTCGAGCGCGACACTCGACTCTGCGGGGGCACCACTCCTAGCATATTTCCCGGCGGATATGATGGCTGAACGACCGAGTGATATTGAGAGAGAGAGAGAAAGCGAGTCCGTCTCGCGTACCTGTCCGCCGTGCGAAACGTGAATGGACGTCGAGGACGCAGGACTGGTCGGGAACGGGGCGGCCGCTCGTCCCTGTGCTGCAGCGGCCCGTCGTCGCAGGGAAGATCTTGTCGACGAGCGCCAAGATGCGCGCTCTTCCTCGATCCCGCCGCCTAGCGATGTGACCGAGTCCGAGTCGGTCATGCCCAGATTTTCGAACGCGCCCTCCAATTGTGCGAGTGCGCTTCCCGGTTCGCCTGGGCCCGGTGGAACGCTGCGTTGCGACGACGCCCACGATCTGCGCGATGCACAGTTGTCGTCCTCATCATCGCCACAAATAAACGTACTGTTCCAGGAGATCGGCGGACGATAATCGCAATGCACTCGAGTCGGGTGCAGTGGCTGCCGTCGCTAGCATGATTCTCTCGCCGCCGCCACCACCGCCCAGGTTTCGTGGCGACTCCTGCAGGAAGAAACCGTTGCCTCGGGATCCGCGCTCGTCATGCTCACCGTGCTGTAGAGATTTCTCGGCGACGGAGGCTGTCGACGAATCGAGTGCGGAGACTGAGTGGCCGGAGCGAACGGGATTCGAGTCGGAAGCTGAACTCTCCGCAGACGGTTTGGGGTTGTTTGCGTGTGAGAGGAGCATCGCGACGTTGTGTCACCGTCGTCTGCGGAATTCATGCTCACGCCCTCCGTGTTGTCCTTCAGCGCTTGCAACTTGGCGAGAGGCACGATATCGGCTCCAACGGGCTTCTGCCAGCACGTTCTCGTCGAAGCTGAATCAAGCGGCGATGGGATTCTAACAATATGATCGAATCAAACCAGCATTGTAATAGTAGTATCGTCCGGTGGCCGCGTCGAACAGTTCCCACCACTGCCCGGGATGCGTTCTTTTCCTGAAATCGAGAGTTTCCGTGCGATCGGTGAATGCCAGCAACATACACAGCCGCTCCGGACGGTGGTTCCCACGCACATTCGCCGGTCCTTAGATTGGCGTACATTTGCTGACGGGTCTGCGGTTCCACGATCTCCACCCATTCGAGACTGGAATTTGCGCACAACGTGGAGGAGGAGGCATCGAGAGAAACAGTCGTTGACTCACTCTCCGGAGGGTGTGGGCTCGACGACATGCGGATAGTTGTGCACGACGACCGTCGAAATTGCGTTTGTTCCATTCGTCGTTCCGATCACATTGGTCATGGCGCCGTGCGGCACACGTTCCATGCACTCTTGGAGAAGCGACGGACGAGTCGAGTCTATAGCACAGTGAAAATTGTGCGGATATAAAATTGGCGGAGCGAACCTGTCTTGTCGCCAGACTAGTGGGAATGCAGACGAAGGTGGATCGTCGACGACGACGACAACGACTGCATGGAGAAGGCAAGAAAGATGAGGTGCGTGGATAGGAGGGCGGCGGAGTTGCCTGCAAGATGAGATGAAGACGGTGAGCTGGAGGAGGGAGCGGCGGCGGCGGCGGCGATGGCTGTCCAGAACGGGAATGCGGGACGAAGAGAGAGAGGAGATAAGACAGAGGATGAAGGCGGACGACGAACGCCCTCTTCCTCCACCCACCCTCACTCACTCCTCACAGAGGGGGACACTAGCAGCGCAGTGCACTCGCACATCCGTCGGTCGATCAGCACCGCAGCAGCACAAGCGCAAGCGACAGCAGCAGCAGCAGCAGCAGCCACGCGGCACAGAGCCGCCGCAGGGAGAGGGAGAGGAGAGTAGAGACGACAGACGACGAGACGCACGCTGCGACACACGCGCGCATGCAGGCAGGCGGGCAGGCAGGCAGCAGAGCAGAAGCTGAGGAGCGGGACGCGCGGGAGCTGCGGCAGCATGAACAGATGCAGAAGAGGAGGAGGGGGGACATGCATGCAGGCATGGCACACGGCACAGCCAGCACACACACATGCAACTCGTCATCCTCGTGGCCGCCACTCATCCGACATGCCGGTCTGCAATTTACACTCTGAGCTGTTTCTTTTCGTCCGTCTGTGAGTGTCCGATTTCGCTGACACATCGCGGTCGTCGTCGTCGTCGTCGTCGCCGTCGCTGGAAAAGACGAAGATCTCTGGCCGGATGGGGGAGGAGGAGGTGCCAGCAGGGCGGTGTTGTGTAATGAATGCACGGCGGCAGCGGCGGTCCGTGCCCTCCGACTCGTTCACTGCCTGCTCCTTCCTTCCCACCCATGCACCTCCTCTCCCCCCCCCCCCCCTCTCCCGCCGCCCCCTCTTTTCACCGCTGCTCTTGCCCTGCTCTGCTGCCGTCTCCGTCGCCGCCGCCGCCGCCGCCCCCGTTCTGGTGCTCACCCTCCTCCCTGCGGCGCCCGTCCTGTTATTGTTTTCGTCTCTCTCTTTTTCTCTCCCTCTTCTCGCCACAGAGCTAGCCAGCCAGTCTCCTTTCTTCCCCACCCCTCTGCCGTCGAATCGGCTCTCCCTCCCTCGGCGAACTCTCTACTCAAGAGCTTCTCCAACCAAGTGTCTCTCCCCTCCTCTCCCTCCTATTCTCTCACGCGCGCACGCTCACCATCGGACGTGCGCCAGGATGGAGGAGTAATTCCGGCGACAGTAGCAGTAGTTGCGCGTGTTCTTCTAATCGCATTAGACCGCGGCTGCCGCTGCCGTCGCGTGCGGGCCCCTATTTCGGAGAAGACTAGTGATGATGATTGGACGTGTGCGTGCGCTGTGGTTGTGCGCAGTTCGTGTCTCCACCCCCAAAAGCAGCATCCTCGACTGGTTGTGTGTGCTAGTGGTCTCTCTCTCTCTCTTCCCCCTCTGTGCCGCTCTCACTTCTGTCGCTCTTCTCTGCGCGTCCTCTCCTTGCGCCGCATGCTGTCTCGCCGCTGTGTGCCGTCGTCTCCCCTCTCTCCGTCCCCATTCACCGTCTCGTTCGACTGCTGCTGCTGCCGCCGCCGCCGCAGCCACGACGTCCCCACCCGTCCAATCACACTCCTCTTTCCTCGTCTCCCTTTCCTTCCCCTCCCTTCCTGCGACTGTGTCCCACCATACCGATTCCATGCTCCTTCGATCGCTGCATGCGCTCGTTCTCTCCCGGGCGGCTGCCACTCTTCTCTGCTCTTCGTCTCGTTTCTGTTTGTCGTCATGCCAACCAACAGACGGGGTGGGGCAGACGAGCAGACGCGTGTGCCCCGAAAAGGTGGTCGACTACCACCTGCCTTCCTTCTCTCTTCCGACGCCCTCTTTCTCATACATTACTCCCGTCTCGAACCGCGACCCCACTTTCCGCCATGTCTGTGGGAGTCACTCTCTCCATCTGGCTGATGACTAACTTACTTCCGTTTCCCTCGCACACGTAGCGAGATGGAGCAATGACGATGATGGAGGGGGAGAACCACCGAGTTTGGAGTGCCTCACCCGAGGGACATGCACGCGCGCATGCGCCGCTCGTATCTTTGGCCTTCAGTTTGGGGCGGATGCTCTCTTCCCACTCTCTCTCTCTCTCAATCTGTCTGACTGGTTCCGTCGGCTTCGCTTCCCGTGGCTGCTTCCGTCTCCTTCTCATCAGCCTTCTCCCTCCCATTTGGCAGAAGCAGAAGGAGATGGCGGCAGCGGTGCTGGTGGTCTCGTCTCAGATGGCTCCTCCCTCCTCTCGGGTACCAGTTCTGGAGGCCTCCTCTCCCTTCCGCTGTCTCATCTTTTGCTCTCACTCCCTTCCTCCCCTCCCTTTCACCCATCTCGTTCTTCCAGTGCCCGCCGACAGCCGCCGCAGCACATGTGTGTGCAGTCTTGCAGAAGTAGCCGCCGCACCAGACACCAACGAAGCGAGCAGTGGGGAGAGGCGACTCACTGGCTGCGAGAGAATGTCTCGTGTGGCGCCGTTCGGACAGCTGTCCGAGATTACGGACTACTTGTATCTCTCGGGCGCGGGCTGCTGTCAACCGGAGCGACTGCGCCAACGCGGCATCACCTTCATCTGCAATGTGACGACGGAAGAGCCGAGCCTGCATCTCCAAGGCATCGACTATCTCCGGATCCGCATCGAGGATGCACCCCGGTCTCGACTCGACCAATACTTTGACATGGTGGCCGACCGGATTCGCACCGTCCGGGTACGTGCATCCCTCTTCTCGTTCCCTTCCCACATTCTTCATTGCCGTCTATTTCAGGAACGAGGCGGTCGTGCCCTGGTGCATTGCGTCGCGGGTGTGTCTCGATCCGCGACGCTCGTCATCGTCTACATGATGAAACACGAGCGCATGACCCTCCGCCAGGTATCACCTTTCCGCCGACCTGCCGCTGCCGCATTCTGCATTCCAACCACCATCCATTGCAGGCCTATTTCCATGTTCGTGCGGCCCGTTCCATCATCCGACCGAATGTGGGCTTTTGGCAGCAGGTTCGGCATTACCATAATCGCCATCATCATTGTAATGAGGCGCCCCTGCACAGATGATTGACTACGAACGCAAGCTACGCGGCTCGAACACGGTGACAATGGTCGAGCACAAGGCCG
>JACMII010000067.1:33695-49717 GCA_014805405.1 Bunonema sp. RGD898 | reverse complement strand
GTTAGAAGCTAGACAACCGGCATTTACATGGCAATTGCATGATTCCTAGACTCAGATGAGCTGGAGTATCTGTACTCGATGAGTGGAACATACGAGAAATAGCGGCGCCACAGAATGAGGGACGGACGGAGGGAGGCGAACGACACGGTGACGATGCTCTACAAAGATATACACTAGAGGTAAAAAAACATGCCAGCCTTTACTGAACGACTTGCTACTTCTTCTGCTTGCCATCGTCTTCAAACTTGCAATTCCCCTTTCTCAACACAAACATATCACCTGCTCCGGAACCCACCAGCGGTTTCTTCTCTTCGATCCATCCTTGCCAGCTAGACGACTCTTTTCATCGCAAATCTGTGATATCCGAACCTTCCTGCCGTCACTGTTGCGTTAAATGCAGCCGATTTTCAACTTCGACCATTGTACCAGATACAAAGTTATGTTGATCCAACCGCCATGTCAGCCTTGGTTAGAAGCCTCATCTTCCGTCTCGCCACCACATCACAGTCAACTCTCAACAAAGGGAAGATTTATTAAAAATGTTCCAACGAGCGAAAACTTTCAAAACGTGTTGTGGGAACGAGAACAAATGGCGTCATGTGTGCGGCGAAGCGAGGAAGGCAACGTGGGCAAGACGCTGCCTATCTGTAGAGCGGAACCGCGCTAGTGATGTTCGTAGTTTCGTAGACCAGCTTGGGCGGCTTCTTCGCCACCGCGCTCATCTCGTCCGGACACAGCCGTTGATCCGGAATCAGGCGTCGCTTGATAATCTCGAAATTGCGGATGCAGTCGTCCATCTGTATGCCAGACATTTCAACGCAGGTTTGCGTGGGGAACCTGCTCGCGATGAAGCGACACGATTCTGTAAATGATCTCCGACTCCTTACGAGCGACCGCCAGTCGACAGGGCATCACTTGGGCGCGGCGCAGCAGTTCCAAGAACTGAAGTTTCGTATGAACAAGCTGGTGAGCAAAACAAGCGTGAAACCTCATTCTCGATAGCCCAGAAATTCGGCGCATTCCAGCCGTTGTCGATGCACCACTGAATTGCGATGATACCGCTAGGGGAGGAAGTGTACCGGAAGTACATTGGCGATGAAGTCGACGAAACCTCGAAACATCGGGTCGACTTTATCGGACGAGGGCGCCGGCTTTCGTCTAGACTTCGCGATCAAAGAACGTTACGTCAAACGGCCAACAGAGATGGTCGATTCGCGGATCCCGCCTCACGGTCATCCGCCACATCGTACCAAACTTCGGGCGGACGCGAGCAGAGAGGTGCGCAGATCGGTTCGAAACAGCATGTCTGCAGCTTGCGATTACGACGAAACGATCATGTCGAAACCATGCGCAGATACTCGGGCGACACGCCTCTTGTTTGGCCGACGGCCATCGTATAGTTCAGGATGAACGGAAAGCATTGGGCCAGGTCTGAAAGAGTGTCACGTCGCGTGTGTCGACTACACTTTGCGGAAACGTACAAGCAACGGAATGATGCGGACAAGCACTAAACGACGATAGCTATTCCCCCTCTCCCTCTCTTCACTCGCTCATTCTTACCAGTCACACAGTAGAGTCGCTGGAGCACGTCAGGAGCTCTGGGATGGCCGCAGAAATGGAAGATCGCCTGCGAGTCATCATCGTCTCATCGCCTGAAATCGTGGAAACCCCACGCACCTGTTCGGCGCACTGATCCTGCAACACGGCCCCCCAGTCTCGTAGCTTTGGTTGCTTCTTATCGGATTCCGTCAGGCCTGGTGCCGTCGTGAAGCGCAGCCTGTGAAACAAAGTCGTCGTGACATACGCAGTGAGATTCCCCTCGAGAGCCCTAGCAGGCATTCGAGAAATGCTGTGCGCTTCACTCACAGCAGACTCGATCGCTGTTGTTCCTGGTCCGACGAGCAGCCGGACTCCAGATGGGTGGTGTAGAGGGCAGAGGGCAGATAGCAGAGCTCGCCGTGTGAAGCTCCGGAAGATGGCGTGGCGGACGACGATAGGATGAGGACGGTGGTGACCAGGCTGGTGCCAGCTATCGACGGTGGACGCATAGTGGGGGGAACGTGCGCGAACTAGGCGCAGAACGCGGAATGGAGAGTTGGTTGACTGTCCGAGGGGTGGACGCAGGGCTCCCACGGTAATCCGAATGCCGAATTGACGTGAGAATCGTCCAAGAAAAGGCGTGTGATGTCTCGTTTGGCATGTACGGTGAGCGGATGGACGTGCCATACGAGTCTGTTCTTCCCCTCGAAAGCCAGGTTGAGCACTCGCGCAGGCGCATGCCACCAATCGCAAGATGGACGCTTTCAGATCACCCGCTTTTGGCTCGTTTGAACCGTCGCGCCCCTCGCGGGATTGTGGTGGAGGGGCAAGTCGTTCCTGTTCGTGTACGAGTGTGTGACTGTTGTCGCGCGTGACTCCAGGTCCCTGGAGCCAACCAACATACTACGTCACGACACACGTGTGACGTCAGCGCTGTGCACGGTCCGGTTGCTGGAAGAGGCGAGCGGGCCTGCCTGCTCTCTCTCTCTCTCTCTTTCGCCCACCCGCCTGCTGTCGCTACCGGCATTCTTGTCTTGCGCAGTTGTGAGATGAGTCACCAACTGGTTGAGGGCCTCGACGCGCCATTCTTATAACGCGGGCGCTGCCGTCAGTGCCCGGGGTCGTCATCTCAAGACCGCCGCCGCCACCGCTCTGCTCGTGACCGGGATGATGATGGCGGCGGCCGGTGTCTGTCTCTCGCTCCCTCTGCCATAACCATTGAACGGTCGAGTGAGCGTGTCTCTGTGCACGCACGCGCACGTGATGTGGGAGTCGTCGTCCGCGCGCATCGATGCCCGACCAAGAAAGACGTGTGTGTGCGCGAGTGAGTGCCTGCGTAGGGCATCCGGTCCGGTCGCGTCTTTCGGGCATGTGAGCGAGGAGACGAGAGACTCCCTTGTCCCTCCTCCCCGCTCTCTGTGTTTGTGCGCTTGCGGCGGCGGCGACGGCGGCGACGTCGACGCCGGCGGCGGTGCCTCTTCCATTCGATTCCATTGTCCCCTGCACTGGCTGACTGACTGACCGACCGACCGAGTGCAGAAGAGATGATCATTTTTCAGCAGCAGCAGCAGCAGCAGCGCACCGCCGCACAGCCTCGCCTCGCATGCCTCTACTCGACTGCGCGCTCTCGTCGCGAATCCCTCTCTTTCTCCTCCTTCTCTCCTGTTACTCTGTCTTTCTGTGCGTCGTCTCTGCCGAAGGTAGCCACGTGCCCTGTGCCCTGGAGAACTGGATTTCAGACGACTCTCCCTCGGGTCGAGTATGTATGACTGTTGAGCTTTACCGTGCCGCCGCAAATGACTCGGTAATCATCTGGCCGGTTTCTGTACCTCGCACCACCCTTGCAGGGTTATTTCTATGAGTGCGCGCCGCTGGCCGACGACCAGATGGCGCTCTTCAACATTACGGTAAATGGCACTTTGTCTCGTCGTCTCAATCAGACTAGGATCGGTACGTCGGCATCTGGAAGAAGCGCGATTGCCCAGAGGGCCACGACTTCGACGAGCCTCGTCAGGTATTCTGAAGCTATGCGGTATCGAGGCAGCGGTAACTCTACGTCGCCACAGAAATGCATCGAGAAGAAGAAGATGAAGCGACAGCAGGCGGCCTGCGCGATAAACCCCACCAGTTTGGGCTGTGCGTCGGCTTGTCAAGGTTCGATTTTGTGTCTAGTCCACGCGTCGATCGACGATCGATTTCCAGCGCCATCCACTCTGGGTCCGCCCGGAACGGAGTGCAACTGGCTGGTGACTCAGCTGTATCCGGTTCCGTCCCAGGTCGGCCAGTTCTTCCAGTGCTCGCCACAGAGCTCCGGGTTTGTCTCGATGGGCTCCGACGTACGCGATTTCATGGAGTCATTTCAGCTCTGCCTGCGGCGAATGGGTGGTGCAGCCCTGTCAGTCGGGCGCCATCTTCAACCCGTCCGCACAGGTGCATATTCTCTCTCGCTCATCAGCTGCTTATGTTGTATCGGCCGTCCTCCGCAGGTGTGCGTGCCGAACACTCTGAACGACGCGTGCGGCTCGTCGGCGGCCCCGGTTTGCCAATGTGCGCCCGTGAACAACGCATGCCCCGGATCCACGAGCTGTCAGCAGGTTGCTTTTCGTCTTGTATCGCGCTTACCGACCACTCAGAACGTGTGCTGCCAGTCGATCAACGGCGGCGGCGGCCAGTACCTTCCGCCGATCCTGGCTCAACCCCAGAACCAGGGACTCTGTAAGCTAGCCCCCATCTCGTGAAATGTACAAATCCGTGTGATGAAGATGTGTGTCCCGGATCGAACGTCCCTCCGCTCGGGTCCTGCTCTCAGGCCTGTCCTCAATGTAAGTCGCGGCTCTGTCGAGATCGATCGTTTCCAATGTTCAGATACGTCGTGCCAGCCCGGAATCGGCTGCTGTCCGTATCCGGTGGGCAACAATAATCCCGCCAATGCAATCAGTTCGTTTCCGCCATTCTTTCCCCATCCCACATTCCCTGTCTTCTCTAGACGTGGTCCTCTGTCCGGGCACCAATGTGGCGCCGATGGGATCGTGCTCGGCGGGTTGTGCATCCGGCACGTCGTGCCAACCATCGATCGGCGGCTGTTGTCCCCAGTCCAACCAGGAGGTCATCTACAACGTCGTTCTGCTCTGTCCCAGTATGTCATACCCTCCCATCATTCATCGGCATCATCATCCGATCACATTGAGATGGCCAACCGGCCGGCTCCGCCTGTGGACCCCAATCGTCCTGCCCCAGCGGTTCGGCTTGCTTCCAGGGCGCGTGCTGCCAATCCGGATGCCCGTCTGGCCAGGTTAGATTTTGCGTGTGCTTGCGTGTGCGTGCAACGCATCATTCGCATAGACGCCGATCGGCTTCTGTCAGTCCGGCAATGGAATGAGCTGTATGTCTGGCGGATCGTGCTACCAGCCGTCGGGCTCGTGCTGCGTTTCGCTGCCGACCTGTTCGAATGGAGTGCAGGTTCGCTCGCTCTCTTGCCGATTCGCGCAACTCAAGGCTCTCTAGGCGAGCACGTACTGCACGTCGAACGCGCAATGCAGTGCGGGTCAGCAATGCACGGCCAATGGCTGTTGCTCGTTGCCGTTCTGTCCGAATGGCGTACAAGCGAGCGCATACTGCACTGGAAGTGAGCCACTTTTCCCCCATTCGTTGGCAGTCCGGAGACGGCACGTCCTTCAGATACGGGCTGCTCGAACGGACAGGGCTGCTACAACGGCGCCTGCTGCCCGATGCCGTCCTGCTCGAACTCGGTGCTCGCCATGTCGATGTGCTCGTCGGCGATGGACTGCTCCAACGGAGCCACCGTTCGTTCTCGTTCTATCGCTCCTGCCCCCAGTCAGACATCACCATCATTGCAGTGCGTCAACGGTGGATGTTGTCCGTTCACGTGTCCGGGCGGCGTGCTGGCAACGCAGAGCTGCGGCGGATCGGGCTGTCCGCTCGGTCAGCAGTGCAATTCGGGCAGTTGCTGTCCCTTGCCACTCTGCCCCTCCGGCCAGCTCGCCACGTCGTCGTGCGCAATGGGCGCCGGCTGCAGTTCTGGACAGGTGAGAACGGGCGCTTGCGTATCGGCGGTCGAGTGTGAGTGTCTCCAACATGAAGGGCTGCTTCAACGGGGTCTGCTGCTCGCTGCCGACATGCTCGATGACGGGCACGATCGCGACGGGCGTCTGCGGACTTGCGAACTCGTGTCCGATCGGCCAGGTCTGCGACGGAATGGCGTGCTGCCCAGAGCCGTTGCCCCTCTGTCCGAACGCAGGACGAGCGGCCGCCCGATGCACGGTTCGTCGTCCCGTTCTCTCTCGCATCGCCAATCATCTCATCTCCACGTTCTTCAGAGGGGCGCCGACTGCCCGCCCGGTTTCGGATGCTCGCAGAACGGCGGGTGCTGTCCACTGGCCCTGGAGCCGATGTGCCCGCAGAGTTCGCCGATGCCCGTCTGTCAGGTGGGCGAGGGGGAGAATCGACGTGCTCGAGAAGGGAGAAGAACGCTTGCAGTGCTCGTCGACGCAACAATGCCCGAATGGAGCGTCTTGTTCGTTCGGCACGTGTTGCGCCAGCTGTAAGTCTCGTCTTGTATGCATCATGCCGTGTCGGGCTCTGCAGCGCTGTCCTACAACCAAGTGCCGGGATCCACGTGCCAGACCGCGTCGCAGTGCGGCGGCTACAGTTCGCAGTGTGCCGCGTGCGCGACTGGCGTCTGTTCCTGCATCAACGGAGCGGCGTCGAATGGCGCGTCCTGCGTGCAGTACTCGCCGAACACCCTTCAACTCGCCCGACGGGGATGCGATCAATACGGTAGAGCGATTGCAATGCCCTTCTTGTTGGATCGGCGATCGCTCAGGATCGCCGTGCACGTTCGTTCTGTCCACGGCCAGACGACGACCGCTCTTCGCGCCGGTCGGCAACACGACCGAACCACGTGAGAATTGGGGGATTGTACGTATGCTCAATGCGATCGTCGCTCGCGTGCAGTGTTCTTCAACGTCGCCGAACACCGGCGCTGTGTGATGTCCGGGCGAACCGAGAACGGAGTGGAGTTCGATCCGGACTCGAGCTGCCTGCCCAACGAGAAGTGTATTGATGGGAAATGCAGGATGTTCGTCTCAGTCGGTAGTGCAGCATCTCACCACGATCGTTCAGGAAGCTGTGGCCCGGCGAGTACGGCTGCGAGACGGACGACGAGTGCATCGCTCGATGCCCGAACACGTATTGCGAGCAGAAGCGAACCGACAGGGGCGTGCCTCAGTGCCAGTGCCGAGAGGGGTTGCTGCTCTACGGACGATGCTGTGCGTTCGTTTCGCCATGATTGGTGCACGACGATGAGTGGCAATGTTTCAGTCGAACGCTGCCCGGCCGGCTTCCACGAGTCGGGCACCTACTGTATGTACGACGACGAGGAGGCGTTTTGGTCGGACGCCAAGGCTCAGGACACGCTGCGACAGCTACTCAATGACGGACAGTGTTAGTGCATATCCTAATGTTACCATGATGATGGTGGTGCGGATGAGAGCGGTGCAGAGAAATCTCGGATCCAATAGACACACACGTGAACCTCACACACAGCCTTCATCAGCGATCCGGTGCGATGAAGATTCGGACAAGATCTGCCTGCGGCGGCGGCGGTGGTGGCGGCGGCTTTATGCAAGAGCACGGTGACGAATGGATAGGTTTTCTCTCGCTCTGTCTCGCTCTGTGTTACTCAATCTCGCGTCGCCTAAAGCCAAAGTTGCTGTATTCGAAGTGGGTCTGCGCGTTCCAGAGCGGCGTGCTAACATCTCATCAACCAGAAGAGAGAGAGAGAGAGAGTAGTGATTGTGCGTCGTATGTGTGTGTGTGTGTGAAATGTGTGTCTGCATAGTGGATGTGGTGATTGCTGCTTGTGTCTGTTGCAATGTTTGGGAATACAGTCAGGTGATGCTTCGTCTCGCAACCGTAATGCCTGCATAGAGATGAGGGCACTGCATGCATACAGCACGAGACGTGCGGGTTTAGAAGAGAAGGAAGAGGAGACAACAACAAGTGGAACGGGCGGTGGACCAAGAAGAGAGGAGGGAGGGAGTAAGCTCGATGATGAAATGAAACGGGAAGATATTAGTGCGCTTCCTGTAACTGTTGCTGCTGCTGAGAGTCGGCCGGCACAAGTGGCTGCTCGTCGTCGTCTTCGGGTCCGCCGTCCGACGTGGTCGTCACAATGACGACGTGTCTGCGCATTCATTCGTCCTCTCATCACGTCATCTTTCCGCTCACTTCGTTCCATGTCCGTTGGCGTGCCCATTCTTGCCGTTCTGCTCGATCGTCGTGGTCTTGGTTGTGACCGTTTCGGACAGATCGCCCACAACGTTTCCATTCACCACGTGATGATGACGCTCTTCGACCACTGATTTACAGGGATTTATTCACATAAAGATCGAGTGGACGCCGATACCGACAGAGACGACCCTGCTCGACGGTGACGGGGCGGATTCGGCTTCCGACGGAGGACGGACGGCAACCGGTTGATTGGCAGTCGCAACGAGCAGCGCAGCCTTCTCCTCGTCGATCTCAGTGTGCGCCAGTTCGTGCGGCTCCTCTTCGGGCACACTGCTCAGCTGTGCGCTAAATCACAAGCTCTAGATGTTTACAAGCCGACATTGCGTCGTCGTAACTCACAGCTTGGACTCGGTCGGTGGAGCCGGCGACGGTTGGGACGTCAGCGTCGGATAGACGGGCGTGTAGACAAACGGCCCGCCCACCATGACCTGGGCGTTGGCGAAAAATGGTCAGTCAAGGGGAGAGGGCGCGTACCTGATCATTATCCTCCTGGTCCGAGATTGGCTGCGGTCCCGCGATGTAGGGCTGCACCGAGACGGGGGCAGACGAATCGCCACCGTCGAGTGCGAGCGCGCCCACGTTGATGGGCAGCTCGAGCAGGACGCGCCGACCCATTGTCACCTGAGAAGGGAGAGAGTGAGCGGTGTCGGCGGCGGCGGTGGCGGCGGAGCAAAGCGACGACACTCACCTGGACGGCGTAGTTGAGTCGCAAGAAGGGCTGACGACGGAACCGAAGCGTGGCCGTCGACATGGACTCGGTCAGAAGTCGCTGCTGTTGATTCCCGATCCCCCCATTCTCATTGTTGTTGCTCGGCTGCGCGTCCGCCCACGAGTCCAACGAGGAGACGTCTGGGGATTTGGGTGAACCGGCTTTCCCACAAGACAAGAGACGCAGACCTCTGGAGGAGGGTGGCAGCGGAGGGACCGTGAGAAGGGTGAGCGGAATGCGAGTGGCCTTCTGCTTCGGCTCGATCTCGCCCAGATCCAGCGGCTGGACGAGCAGGGTTCGCTGCGGCGAGTGACGTGCGCCGCCCGCGCCCGCCGACACGCAAACCGCTCGATCGACCAGTCGGACCTCCATCTGACCGCGTGGCTCGTCTAACAGTGACGAAGGGCAAGGATCACATTGCTCAGTAGCTGTCGCGACCGGGAGTTGTCCACCTCGAGAACGGCGTCGATCCTCTCGCCCGGCACGAAGCCACTCTTCTCCAGTGAGAGACGCGCCCACATCTGGAGAGGCGTAGGACGGTACTCTGGTAAGTGTCCGCTATCGTCACCTTTCCCCTACAACAGCATCCGCCCGTCGCGACCGTCTCCTCCACTTGAGCGGGCTCCCCGGCCACGGGTCGAGTGCTCTCGTCCGGTCTTGCGATCATGGTGAACGCCTTCTTCACCAGATACGAGTACTGCTTCCCGTCCAGATCCTCTTGCAGCGAGAGACGCAACGAGTAGCGGACGTGCGCGTACGGGCCCTGTGCGAGGAATAGCAAGCGTGTAGGAGGAAGGAGAGGACGCTCGCACCTCGTAGCTAGTGGGACAGCCTTTGGGCAGCGGACACTCGAAGGGCAGTCGATACGGGAAGTCGGCGATCCAGGGAAAGTGGCCGGGCTCCGGTTGACCGGGCGGACGTTCCAATAGAGTGAACGACTGGTCGAAGAGCACCTTCTGCACGACGTCCGACTTGCTGTTGGGATCCGCCCGAAAGACGGCTCGTCCTCTCAGCTCCAGTCGAATCGCGTCGATCACCATCGGTCGACGGAGCGTGATGTAGAGAGCGCCCCGGAGGATCTGCCGCGCGTCGTGATCTCTCTCTCCCTCCTTGCATTCCGCCTCACCTCGCCTCCCTCGAAGACCGGCTGCTCGGCATGACCGACGTCGAAGCGCACGTCGAACTGACTGAACACGGCGTCGGCCATCTATCTTCGCCTCAGCGCGGAGATGTCTATCCAGCTCGGGACAGATGATGAACAACGACGACGACTGTCTATGATTTATCTGCGGCAATCGTCCGCCTGCAAGAACTTTTGGTGAGGCAGATGGTGTGGAGGAGTGAATAGCGAGGGGAGGACGAGAGAATATCGCGCGCCCGCGCGCAGATTGCACGCGCAAGATTGATTGAGACGTCTTCCTCAGTGCTGGTTGGAACAGGGGAGAGGGAAGGGCGACGGAGTGGGGCAGAGATCGCAATCTCTCTCCCCCTCTCATTCCCCGTCTCCTCTTCCCCTTCTTGCTCATTTCTCTCGCTCCTCACCGCAACATGCGCAGAGACAGAGGGACGGAAGGGCGTGTCGCATGCACTCTCACTCACTCGCACATCGAAACAGACTGAATGAAGGGCGGAAATGTAGCGAGCGAAAAGAGACGACGACGACGCCGTGGCGGTGCCCATTTGTCGTGCGGAAAGAGAGGCGCAGCAACTACTCGTCGTCGCCCCTCTTTTGGCAGGTCACAACCGACGAGACCACAATCAATGGACGACGACGACGACGACGAGACACTCGACACGACGCACACACACACACATAGAACTAGGAGCAGTGCAGCAACGGTGTGTGCGGGAAAGGGTGAAGGGGAGAGAAGGGGGAGAATGAGGGGGACAAATAGACGCGAAGGAACGAGTGTTGTGCGCTCGTGCAGACGCACTCAAGACAGAGACAACTGTCGCCATCTTCTCGGTCACAGGAATCCGTCTCCTCATCGCGGCCGCATATCTGTCGTCCCCCACTAGATTTGCTCGCCACCCATCCCCATCCCCTCTCCACGTCCTTGCCGTCGGCTGCAATCTGTGATGTGCTCCCGCTCCCACATCGGCATGGCAACCGGCGCCACCGCCGCCGCTTCATTTCAGATCTCTCTTTTTCCCAGTCAGAGGGAGTGGGGGAGAGAGTGTGTACACATCTGCCAACCGCACGGCACCGCACAACCAACGCCAATCACAAATCGGCGCACCGCACTGATTCAGCAGCAACAGCAGCCTCTCCCCTCTTGTTGCCCTTCTCCTCCAATCACAAGACGCGATGGCGATTCCCACGAAAGGAGGGGGGGAGGGCGAGGACGAGGGAGGCGTGCGGGCAGACACAAGGGAAATGTGCGTAAACTGAGAGGAGCGTGTCCTCAGTGTATGCACACAATTGGCGCACGCCCAAACACTAGACGCACGTCTCTTTCCGGAGCGAGACGAGAGCATGCAAAGAGGGGACGGGGTAATGCTGCCGCCGCTCGTCCGCTCGCCCGTCTGAGATGACACGACCTCCTCCGGGAATCGAGCCCGAATGAGAGAACGAGTGTGCGTGTGTGTGTGTTGGCACGCGCGCAGGCAGGGCAGGCAGGCAGACAGACAGCGAGAGAGAGAGACGCGCGCGCGAGCACACATCGCGCGCGCACTCTCGATCGATCGATCGATCGATCCGAGAGGAGGAGGAGGAGAAGAAGGGAAGCTGCTGTAGCAGCTGCGTGGATACTGCCGCCTCCGCCGCCACCGCCGCCGCCGTCGCCACCGCCGCCGCCGCCGCCTCCTCCTACTTCACTCTCCTCCCCTGCCGCCTGTCCGATCGATCTCCAATCCCCCGCTCGCTCGCTCGTTCGTCCGCCCGTCCGCCCGCCTACTCACTCTCCGACAGTCTGCGAAGGATCGAGGGCGAGAGCGGACGGCGGGGATTAAGTGCTGCGTATGTTGAGAAGAGGGGAATATCCCCCCTCCTCTCTCCCGCCTGCGTCCGTCGGGGGGAGAGAGCACGACGCCCAGGGGAGAGCAGCGCCACCAATTGCAGTGGAGCAGACCCTACTGGATCTGCTCCTCTGCCTATTCCCCCGTGGTGTCTCCGCCCGACCGACACGCATCGACACACGCATACACGTGTCCATTGTGGGCTCAGTCTCTTCCCCCTTTCTCCCCCCGTCACACAGCTGCGCCCTCGAACAAAAACCGACCGTCCTGTCCCCTCCCTGCTCATCCGCACACTTCTTCATCTTCTCCTCCTCCGTCTCTTCGCTCACTCACAGGTCTACCAGCTCCTTCGTCACGCTTATTCATTTCATCATTCAAACGGAGAGACCAAGATACGAGGATGCTGCTGCGGCGACGGCGGTGTGTCTGACTCACTCGCACACTTGTCAGAAGAGCCGCAGAACGAGGATGTACGTTTGCGTGTCGTGGTAGAAGCACGTGTAGAAATTCGTCTAAGTCGTGCGCAACATTAGACGGGTTGACATCTTGTGGCTACCTGCTTGAAGACGTCGCTATTCGTGAGCGATTGCCAGTCCGGGCCATGAAAGAGGTGGGGGTTCTTTCGAAACCACAAACCAAGGGGTACCTGTCGCTCGCGGGCGATCACCTGAGCGTGCACCAGCCAGCGACCCGACTTGCGGGGTGTTATCTGCAACACAACCAGAGCGGTCATCGTCTTGCAAAGCAGCGGCCGAGATCTATCGCTGACAGACCTGGTCGAGGATGTACTTCGCCGCGCCGTTCATGTCGTGCACTGCAATGGGCGATTGAACTCGTTGCATTCCGCAATCGCCGCACCGTAGTATCGCAGAGCGTAGTCGATGGCGCTCGAGATGTCGCGATCCCTGCAGGTTGCTGCCGTCAAGCCGAGCTGCACCTGCGACTGATATGTATTGCGAGTGCAACACGAGGGTTGTCCGTCGGGGGAACCTCGCCATAGGGCGTCGAGTTCGTGCTTGTCTGCTGCTGGCGACGATAGTAATGATGACCCCGTGCGCTATGATGCTGCACTCGATTGTCGGCGACGCTCGTCAAGGCAGGAAGGACAAGAAGAAGGGAGAAGAGGACGAGCAGCATGAGAAGACGAGCGTTCATCCCGACCAGCGAAGAGGGGCTGAGCGAGTGAGGCAAGGAACCAATGGGCGAGTGAGCGAGCAGATCAACTGACCCGCGGCGACGAAGATAAAGGGAGATAGCGCAGGCGGGAAAGCGAGAAGCACTTACTCACCAGCTCACAACAACGATAACACTTCTCGCTCACCAGCAAGACGTATGTTTGTCTTTTACTTCCGTTAGTCATCATAGCATTCGTAGAAGCACGTCGCACACGAGCCTTCGCGGGCCTGTTTGTTTTCGCATTATCATCATTATTATATTATCATTTCGTGTCTATCACATCGACGCTGTCGAGCTGTGTCGCGGATGTTAGAGGGAACCGTCTTCGCGATCAGAGAATTTCGCACGACTTCTTTTCCTGCAATCCGAGAGGGAAGATTTTGCGAAGAGGAGGGAGGCAAGAAGCTGAGAAACCTGGAAGGGGTTGTGACTGCCGTCAACGAGTCCACTGACGAGCATATCCTGGGTCTTGTACTTCTCGCAGTGCTCCATCAGGCTGCAATTTGCACGGTGTCGACGTCAGTCGGTCGAGAGGGCACCACCCACTTTTTGGAGCAATCCGAGACCTTCGTCCGCGAGATGGACGCCTCGGCCCGAAGCTGCTCGGTTTGTGCACGTAGCTGTTCCAGCGTGGCGCCCGTGCTTGCCGTTTTTGACATAGGAAGTGAGGAAGGAAGGAGGCAGGAAACGGGCAGGAAACGAGGAGGAGATATAGAGCCAACACTGCAGTGGGGGAGGGTGTGAACGAGTCTACGAGACCGAGACCGAGCGAGACGTTGTCGACCGGCCGGCCGGCCGCCCGTCCGTCCGTTGCCTAGACAGCAGCAGCAGCAGCACCTCCACGGCAACCGAGCCGTCTCGCGCTCCTCATTCCCACCGGCCTCCCCCTCCCTCTCTTCCTCTCATTCTCATTCAATGCAAGCAGAGAAACTAATCGGATACGGGCGCACATGCACGCCATCATCAATCACATTGTCCTAGTGTCTGCTTATTATCACTCATCATTGCCGTCATCGTCATGCCGCACCATTCACTCGTCTGACGCCACACACACATACACTCCCATTGATTTGCTCGCCCTTTCTTGACTCTCTTCTCGCATCACCACCACCACCATCACGCCATGTCGTCTGCTGATTGGTCCATATTTCCGGAACCGAAGCGCGGGGGAAGCACCCAGGAAGAGGTCTGTATGTCAGCGGTCGAATACCCGATGGCACTCCATCGCAGTTCTCCGCCTGGCTCCGGGACCGTGCTCGCGATGCGGGAGCGGACGATCCGACCGACCGGAGATTAGCCGAATGGCTGACGGCACGCGATCCGTTGGCACATCTGCGCAACAACTATTGTGTTCCCTCGATAGGAACGGTGCCGGGAGTGGACGAGACGGCGGTGGATGATCCGCGCGGGGACGCAATCTACCTGTGCGGCAACTCGCTGGGTCTCATGCCCAAGGCAACCAGACGAATCGTCAACGAGCAACTCGACAAGTGGGACAAAGAGTAGGGCGTCCCTGCGTTCTCTCCAACCACACAGCGAGCTCTGAAGAGGAGTGTTCGGCCACTTCTCCGAGCCCGTGCCCTGGGCCGAGTGCGACGAACGAGCTAGGCCGGGGGTTGCGACGCTCGTCGGTGCAAGGTTCCTTCGACTAGCAGGCAAACGATGCACCGCCAGGAGCACGGTCCAGCGAGCGGGAGGTGCTTCTCGCAAACGGACTCACCGTGAACATTCACGTCTTGCTCGCGGCCTTCTACGTACCGACCGCGGACAGACATCGGATCGTCATCGAGCAGAAGGCCTTTCCCTCCGATCACTATGCCGTGCAGTCGCAGATCCAGCTCAAGGTGAGGGTGTCGCGCGCGCACACGATTGAAGAGTCGAGTTCGTCGTCTGAAGGGCTACACTCTGGACGGCTCGATGGTGTGTCTGGAGCCGAGACAGGGCGAGTACACCTTGCGAACGGAGGACGTGCTCGACCATATCGACAAGCATGGCGATGGGATTGCCATTCTCTGGCTGTCGGCTGTGCAAGTGTGTATGACGGTGGCATGGTTCATACCAAAAACGCTTTTCGCGACGAAATCAGAGAGCTCTGGAATTGGGCGTAGTATGTCTGGAAAGTCTGGACTGTGCACAGAGGGGTTCTAGAGGGCCCTGATAATAAATTTCTGATCTGTTTTGGACTAGCGTAAACTAGAAAAATGCAATTCTGGAGCAGAACCCTTCTAATGATTCCATTTCGAATTCTGCATCCCAGAAACCCGCCTTCAGAGCAAAGGGGAGCGAAAATATACGTCATCTTTCTAGCGCCAGAGCTTTTCGATTTCGTCGCAAAAAGCGTTTTAAAACGACGATGATGTAAAACGTGCATCCCCCAGTACTTTACGGGTCAACTCTTCGACATTCCGCGAATCACCGAAGCCGCTCATGCTAAGGTACGACAATCGCATTGTCGATACGGCGATTAACGGAGATCGAGAACAGGGCTGTCTGGTGGGGTGGGATCTCGCGCACGCCTACATGAACGTACCGCTTCGACTGCACGACTGGAACGTGGACTTTGCAGTTTGGTGCTCCTACAAGTACGGACCGCCTTCCGCCCCTTTCCAATCGGCATTTCCCATCAGATATGGCTGCTCTGGCGCCGGCGGACTGGCCGGTCTCTTCGTTCACGATCGGTTCGCCCGCGACGTCACTCGACCGCGAATGCTGGGATGGTTCGCGCACAAGATCGCCACTCGGTCGGCCAGCCAGCTTTTGTGCGTGCACGACGCTTGCTCGCAGATTCCAAATGACGAACGAACTCGACTTGGAGGAGGGTGCGTCGGGATTCCGCATCTCGAATCCGCCCATCATGCTCGTCGCCCCTCTGCTCGGAAGCCTTGAGGTTGTCAAGCGACTGAAGCGATGCAGACGAATGACAGGCAATGCGACCGGCCACGATGGACGAGTTGCGGCGCAAGTCCTTCTATCTGACCGGCTATCTCGAATTTCTCGTGCTTCGTCTCTTCGGCGAGAGCAGTCCGCATCGAAGGACCAACGTCAGTCGATTGATTAGCATGCACGCGAACCGAAACGATATCCCGCATTTCAGCTGTCGATTCGCCTGATCACGCCCTCTGACTTTTCGCAACGAGGCTGCCAACTGTCGCTGCTCTTCTCGGTCTCGATCGACGTCATCTACAAGGAGTTAGTGAGACGAGGAGTGGCCGTTCGTTTTCAGTCTGCAATGAGCGAGCGAGAGAGCAAATTGCAGGTCGACAAGAGGTATCCGTCCGTGATCCGCGTCTCGCCCGTTCATCTCTACAACAACTGTGCGTGTGTCTGT
>JACMII010000067.1:14482-33595 GCA_014805405.1 Bunonema sp. RGD898 | reverse complement strand
TGCAGGTCGACAAGAGGTATCCGTCCGTGATCCGCGTCTCGCCCGTTCATCTCTACAACAACTGTGCGTGTGTCTGTTTGTGCGGTTGTGTATCCTAGAAAATCGACTATTCACAGGGATCGATGTGAATCGATTCGTGCGGGCTCTCGAGGAGGCCTGTCTGCACGCCGAACGGGATCAACATTGTCGGGAGCAGAGTCAGCACTAGTGCTAGTCGTTCTTCTTCGTGTAGAGATAGACGTCGATGACGAGACCGATCAGAACGAGCAGCACGCCCAGTCCAACCAGACACCAACAGGCAATGTTCACAATCTGAATGGATGGGTTGAGGCGAGAGAAAGAGAGCGAGATCGAAGGGAACACCTTTTTGGGAGTGAAGAGGTCACTATTGAGCTCGTCTTTCGTGTGCTTGTCGAGGGTGGACGACTCGTTCAGCCAGAGAAGCGGATATGCGCCGGGCGGGATCGCCTTGAACGAACTGCAACGACAGGCCGTCGAGTTGAGCGAACGGACCCAGTGTGTCTGGGGCGACGCTCACTTGATATGTTCGTAGCGGTTCATGAACAGATTCAGCTGGATCCGCTTGTTCGCCCTCAACAGGGTGCCCGTGTTCTGCAAAACGAATTGCATTGTTTTCGCGAACGAGGGGCGCCAGAGACGGGCTCGATGATGAACTCGACTTGGTGGGTCTCTTTCACGGCCTTTAGTCGCGGCGCGAATTGCTGAAACCGTCAACGGGTTGTTGTCCGTCGCAATTGAGAGACTACCTGAACGATGGGATCGGCCTCGTAGAAGTGGACGCCCGAGATGACAATCGGCACCGCGAAGCCAGCCTTGCGCTGGCATCCGCTGATGTCGAGCAGTCCTTTCGGGAGACAAAAGTCGCCGCTCTTCCTGTCGTAGATGTCATAGCCCAGCTGTTTGCAGTAGCCACAGTTCGAGGGTATACTGCAATATGGGGCAGGATTAGTTGGGGGAAACGTGTCAAGCAGCAACGTGTAGTCGAAGACGCTCGGCGGGACGACGAACCGCCAGCCATCGATACCGTTGACCGTCGCCTCGCTGTCGTACACCTGCGTATCGCACGCGTGTGCGGACGGAACGAGCACTATGCACGAACCAGATCGAGACTGCGACAGATGTCGCTGATGAAGATCGGCAGCGTGTCCGTCTTCTTGACAAAGTTCGTCACAAAGTCGCCGTCTGACAATGGCTTCTCGTTTATCGATCGAAGTGCAAGACGTACTGGTTCCCCTGATTTGCGACGCATAACTGGCCAAACCAGCGGTGCAGGTCACGTTGTTCGACGTCCAGTTGGTGTTCGGCAGCGGCCACCTGTTTTCTTCAATTTTGTTCGAGTAGAAACTCTGCGCCTGACCAGTCGGCGGGCATCGCTCCCCCTTGACTGTTCTCCACCACGCCGTTAACTCCCTGTGTGAGTTTCTCGAGTGAAATACGGATGAATGAGGTACAGTGAAGGACTTGATGTAGCCCGTTAGAGACGGGTCCTCCTGCCCCGTGTGGACTCGGTAGAGAATCCAGTCGGTCGCGTTGTCGTCCTGATTGTCGTCCTATCTCACGACCACCGCACTCCATACAACTTACAAAGATCGAGATCCTGACGTCGGGAATGTGAGGAATGGTGAGGCCAAGCTGAAAGCAGCAGCGACTGAGCTAGTGGGGCATAGAAGCGGTACGAGTGAGGTGACGTCGTCGATTATATTGATGAGTCCATCGAGGAAGTCGTGGACGATGGGAGTCGAATAGCCCGAGTAGAGAAACTCGTCCACGGTCTGAGCGCACGCGTGAATTAGTCGCGGGGGAGAAAGTGCGACAGATGGACACAGACCACGCTGACGAAGGGGCCCGTCTTGTAGCCGCTCATAACCAGCCCGAGCAGGGGAAGCAACGCGTCGTCGATGATCCCTTCGATCGCAGGCGGAATCGCCGAACAGTTGAACGGAGGCGCGGGCGTTCCCGTTGGCGGCGGCCCAGCCGGCGGCTGCAGTTTTCCGGAATGAATCACGTGGGGGAGGGGGGGGCGATACCATGGATTCGAGTAACGCGCAGAGGCCTTTCAGCCCTTGATCCAGCACTCGAGTGAGGAGCACGAAGCCAATGTCGGGAACGAGAATACGATCCTTCTTGGGATCGCAGCCCTTGCAGGAGGTCGTCGGGTCGAAGATGTACGTGTCCTTCTCCGAGAAGGTCATGTAGCTGCCGGTCGGATCGTTCCCGAACGCAATGTTATCGTTGTTGACCAGCTCTCTATCACGATCGCACATACGCGAAAAGGTCAACGAGTCAAGTGGGGGGCACGCACATATAGGAGTAGGGTCCCCGCTCGTCGTAGTCCGGATAGACGCCTCGGTAGAGGATCTCGGCCACGTTCTTGTAGTCGAACACCCAGTATTGCATGTAGGTCGGGTACTTGGCGTTGACGAAGTCGCTCAGGTACGTGTTGTAGGTGCCGTCCGACTCCAGCTTGAAGACCTTGCTCTTCTTGATCTGGTGCTTGACGATCTTCGGCATCGCCACATAGTTGAAGACGATGCCGACCACGACGAGGAGCACGCCGAGCGAGATGAGGAAGATGGACGCCGAACAGCAGAGCACCGTCCGCTTTCGCGCCATTCGTCCTGTGTGCGAGTACGAGTGGAGAAAACGAGCGGACGAGCGAGAAACCTGCACTGCCTTGTGGCGTCCGTTATCAGTAAAAGCAGGTGTGGCTGTGCGTGTGTGTCTAGCACATGCGCCTGCACGCCGCACCGAAACAAGGAGAAGACGCGACGCAGGAGGAATGTGCAGCGGTCCTATGCTCTAAGCACACCTTCTGCGGATTATGTGCTCTCCCTCGCTCGTAGACCACCGCCCTGGAAACAACACTCCACGTGCCGGGCGGTTCCATCTTTATTGCGCCGATCCGATATGCGTTGTGCACAGTGCAACTGTATGTACTACTATCATCATCATCCCATCACAACAACGATGATATTCTGGCGTATTTATTATGTGGAGGAAGGGTCGTTGGCTAAGCTCGACTTCATCGTCCCTTCATCTGAGCAAGCGAGAGGAGCTGCGTGACGACGTGCTGCGGCTTCTGCTTCGACCCTGATGCACTCGCCTCAGTCCTGGTCACGGGCTGAGTGACGGCCCGCGGAGAAGGGTCCGCTTTCTAATGAGCATCGATGACAATGTGGTGCGCACGGATCGATCACCCGATTGAACGAGGACGTGGTGGAGGCGGCGAGCTTTCGGATGCCCAAGTGCAAGAGTTCCGCGTAGGGCACCACGGCGCGATGATACCAAGGCGAGGGGGCATCACTATCGGACGGCGCATAGTCAAGCGGCTGCGACTGGACCTGCTTTAGATAGCCCGCCAGTCGACTGGCTGCCTTGTCCATCAATGGCTGCACCACCACTACAATGAAGCGTTGCTCTCTCGCCTCCACCCCTTCCACTCGCGACTTCACCTCGGTTGAGGTCGCGACTGAGCTGGCGCACCTGCGACTCGCTCAACGGTCGTCCCCCTTCCACGTCGTTGGCGATCAGCGTCAGCGAGTCGCTCAGCTTGCCCAGCGGCGACGCCCAGTCGTGCGAGAGCACGACCGACGGAGGCGCGTCCGAATGGATCGGAACTGAAGGTAGCAGCGGTTGAGGCGGCAGCGGCGGCGGCGGTGGTGGGTCGAGACGGAACACGAGGGAAAGACCTACTGGCATGAGGCAGGATGAGTGTGGAGGGCGGGGTGTCGGCCGACGTCGAGAGTGGTGTCGGCGCTGTAGACGTGTATCGGATGCGGGGGTTCGCGTTGAACGTGAAGTTGAACTGCACCAGACGCTGCTGGCTCGTCGTCGTCGTCGTCGCTGGAGTGGTGGATGTTGTAGGCGTGGGAGTGGTGGTGGTAGTAGTCGTGGTAGTGGTTGTCGTCGTCGTCGTCGTCTCTTCCTTTTTCGGCCGCGGACAAGGCGAACAGTTGATGGAGCGACGCATCTCCTCCGTCACACTGACAACGATCGTGTCATTTTGGCAATGTATGTATGAAATGAAAGGAAAACTTGAATGCAGCGCCGTGGCCCGGCACGATGATGTCGGCCGTGCACAGCACACGACATCTGACTTGTACTCTCTATCCTGGACCGAGCGAGCAAACGACAGACCGACTATCCCTTCCGGCCGTCGCATTCCAGGCCTCCAGTTCCCAGATGGCGGGGTCCAGCGCGTCGCTGACCGAATAGAAGAGGTCGCCCGCTACAGCCACCGTTCCGCGACAGGGCACGGATCGAACTGGGCATTCGTTTAGAGCGACGGCTGAGACATAGACGAGTCGAGGTACCGATCAGCGACACGTCCTGCATCGTGTGCCCGGGCGTGTTCCAGAGCTCCGTGTTCGGCGTCAGTTTCATCGAGTCGGCCTGTGCGAGCACTTCGCTCTCCTCCGCCCCCCCAGCCATCGTTGCACCAACCGAGTCGAGTTCCATTGCCGAGAAGGTGCGTTCCGTGTACTCGTAGCTGCCGAAGAAGTGGCGCGCATTCGGGAAGAAATTGTTCTGGCCACCTAAAGCACTCGCTGAGATGATGGCACACAGCGCACACTCAGCAACCATGATCGGGATGGCCGTGCGACTGGATGACGACCTGGACCTCGCCCGGCACCAGTCCACGGGCCGTGATTCCTGTGGTAGGGGAGGGAATCGATCAATCAGTCGGTGAGAGAAACCACGGGGCAACACAACAACAACAACACACGTACACACACCCTTGAGCATCTCCTCCTTGGCGCGAACGTCCGTGGCGGACGGCGTGTCGACCAGGATCCAGTAGCCATGGTCGTGCACGAGCGTCGTGGACGCGGTTGCGTTGAACGCTCTCGCTCCGAACCGCTTCAGCTCGCCTTGCACGATTTGCGACACGGACACGGACGGTCGTCGTAGATCCTCCAGTGTGGCGGCGTTCTCCTCGTCTCTGGTCGGCTTCGCCAGAGACTGAGTCAGCAGCGTTTTCATCGTTTCCCCTGATTTTAGACCTGAATCGCGGCCGGCTCGCATGTGATGGCGCTCAGCGAGAGTTGTACCGCCAGTTGGTTGAGCAGGAGTAAGAGGAGTAGCGAAGGGGAAGCGGATATTTTCGGAAGGGGCGGCATACTCTTCTCGGAGACGACGACCGGAATGGACAGGCGACTGACTGGGAGGCGTTCCACTTCGTATGGGAGGCGGGAACGGGAGAGAGACGCGTCGAGGAGGGAGAAGCTCTAGAACTCGCCGGTGCTGCCAGGAACAGGCGTGCCAAGAAGAGACAAAGACGCGTGTCGTCGCGCTCGTCCGGTTGTTGTTTTCGCTGTTGTTGTTGTTGTTGTTTGGGCTTACGCGCGGCGACGGTCTTCTTCAGTTGGGTGACCGCAGCGCCTCCTTGTTCTCACCGCAACACCACAGCAGCGGCAGCAGCAGCACTGAATTCGCCGCGCTGCAAGCGCCACACCAGTCTTCTTCCTCTCCTTCTTCCGTCCAGCCAGGGAGGCGTGAAGCAGCACAGCAGATCGGGTTCCCCACCCCTCCGCACATCCTTCGACCCATTGTATTTCACGCGCGCGCGCACGCGCAGGAAGCAAGGAATGTGTGTGTGTGCGTATGTGGCGAGAGACAGCAAGACTGGAGAGACGAGATCAGAGCGCGGTGGGAGACGAGTCCCGACGGGACTGGGACGGCGCCGACATCAGCTGGGCGCGTGGAACGCCGTCGTCTTCCGAGTCGGTCGACACGACCAGCCAGCTGGAGTGGCAGATTGTACGAACGCCCCCGCCCCCCCCTCCCTCTCACGTTGGTCGCGCGTTCACCGAGGTGCAGTTGTCGACGAGCCGCGCGGTCAGTCGGATCACATCTACCGTCGCATCACCCGTGGTGTGTTTCCGGACGAACGATGGCGGACTGCCGAGCTGAGTCTTCTGGCTGGCCGAGTGCAGTCGCTGCTGATGGGTTGCCGTCTCCTTCCTCTGTACCCTTTCTTTTCACCGTCCACTGCACTATGCCTTCGCTCTTTTTCTTCCGCCTTCTTTCACACGGCACTTTCACTGTCGCTCGCTCGCTCGTTAATGATTCGCCTCATCAGACAGACATTGACCATTAGACAAGACAGCAAGATGGGTAAAAGCTGTTGCTGACCTTGGAGCAGTTGCAGATCCGCAGCGACACCGTGGCGAAGCTCTCGCGGGTGCGACCAGACAAGAGACCATACAGCAACGGATTTATGCAACTGAAAACAAGATCCTGTTGACCGGGAAGAGTTCCGCCCCCCCGCTGCTTCTGCAGCAGTAACAGTAGATCCACCTGTTTGCATAGGCGCTGAAATGGATAACGTGCTGGGCGATGAGGAAAACCAATGACGCAGATTTCTTGTTTTCGTACGGCGGCTACAAGAATGGAGGCGGTGTGTGACGAAAGCGGCCGCACTGAGCTCACCACAGCCGGGTAGTAGTAATATTTGATGGCGTAGCGCAGATTGTGTGGCAACCAGCAGATGAAGAACGAACAGATCACAATCCACACGAGACGCGTCACCCGTCGTGTAATTCTGCAGACACGCCAAACTCGGCGACTTCCATCCATTTATGCATTCACTCACTTGCTGGCTTTCCTCGACCGCACCTGTTCGCGTCGTCGTCCGAGCCGTAGGATCAGACGGATATAGAAGTAGACGGTGATACCTGACGGAGGAAGGGACGCACTACTTTGCACGCACGAAACACCAAACCCAATGGGGCGGCGTACGCAAAGACGATAAATCCTAGGTAGTGCTTGATCACTTGCATCTTGGTCGCCTTTCCGAACAGGATGGCTGGCGACTCCATGCACAGCTGGCATGCATCCGGACTGTTACGGACGAAAGAGTAAAAGACACCAACTCGAAAGTGTCGATCGACGCCCGACGTGGGCATGGACTCGACGATGCCGACGTCGTCTAGCGTCAAGATCGTCCCGACCAGAACCACTAGCCAGAGTGCCAGGCAGGCTGTAGCCGAACGATGCGCCGACCGAAGACGAAGCGCCGAGACCGGATAGACGACAGCCTGCGTGTTTGGGCGGTCGACGGTGCGATGTGTGGTGCGAAGGCAGAATGGGAACGAAAGTAGTCGTACCAAGAATCGGTCGGCCGCGAGAATGACCAGCGTCCAGACGGAGGCATAGCAGGCGGCGTGCTGCGAGACGACCGTGAAGCGACAGGCCGAGTCGGAGAAGGGAAAGAGGGACGTGACGATCTGGTAGGCCGTGATGGGCGCCGAGTAGATCAGGAAGAGCAGGTCGGCCACCGCCAGATTCACCATCAACACGTGCGTGCTGTCGTGGAGTCGACGATTGAAGGCGAAGACCAGCAGCACGGCCAGATTGCCCACCACTCCGACCACGACGATCACGACGTAGAGAAGCCCGGTCGCCAGCTCGGACCACCGGGACGTCTCGTCGCCATCGCCACTGCATGTCCAGTGTGCCATGATCACGGACCGCCTCCGTTCATCTCATCCCAACCTGTCGGCCGTCGTCGTGGCACTGCTGCTGTTGATCAGTATCAGTTGGGTGAGCGTCGCGTCAAAGTCGTCGATCGCGTCCATCACTCCCTTTAAGAGGGCGTATGAAGAAAGAGGGAGAGAGTGAGATGAAGATGGTGGTGGTGAGAGAGAGGAGCGGACTCGTTATTGGCAGGTGGGGAGAAGAAGGCAGGGGGAGGGGCGGGCGCAGCGAAATCTGGCCCAAGGAGGGGCGCACGCGACCGCGCCCTCCCCATCAAGCTGCTCTCTCTCCATGATGAGTGTCTGTCCGTCAGGGAGGCGAATTGGCCGGCTTGGCGCACGGACCCGTTGACTTGTTGTCGTGCTCTGCCTCCGCCCTCCGGCAGCATACGCTGCACACCACACCGCATGCATGCTCATCTGGCGGCGGCACGGGTCATCCGCCACAAGAGACAGACCACTGACACTGCTGCCACTGCTGCTGCTGCTGCTACCACCACCACCACTACTACTGCTGCTGCTGCTTGCGTGTCGTTCCCGGGGAACATAAGGCCACCACCATTATCATCACATCACCATCATCATTATCATCACATCATCGTAAGGTAGTCCAGGTGTGGGAGGATGATCTGTGCCATAGGTGTAGTAGCGGAAAAAACACCGCTCGCCTAATCGCAGTCTTAATGTCTGGCTTCCTTGTAGCTGCTGGCGAGACACTAATGTACAGCTATCAGAATTGGCGACTAGTTCTCAGTAGAGACGGGAGAGAGAGAGACCGGGAGATGAGATGACAGATTGGGCAAACAGAACGAGATGCTGCTGATGTTATGTCGTACGGGTGCACTGAATTAGGGAGTGCGAAGAGTCCAGCAAAACAACGAACAGAGGAAGCATTTGGATTGGACCAGCAGCGGCAGCCGCTGCAGCAGCAGCAGTATGCTCAGGTGCACTTCATTCGGTACGCCGGACATAAAGGGGGGAAATAAGAGAAAGAAAGCGCAGACAAACACGGGACGTTCTCTCATTGGTGAGATGGGCGGCGGTGGCGTGGCTGCTGTCAACCCAAAAAGGAGGAGGTCTGAGGTGGTGGCCAGTCCATCTCACAACACGACATCTCGCCCGCCCCTCTCGTTTCCTCTTTCCTTCCTCGTCGCGTGTCTCTCTCTTTCACCCTCTCGTCAATTGTTCGCCTCGGCACATGGCCTTACAAAAACTATCGTTGATGAGAGAGATCGACGACTACGACCACGAGGAGGAGGGGAGGCGCAGTGCCGGGAAAAAGACGGCCCTTCTTCATTAGCAGATCCCCGAAACAGACTGCTCACGATGGAACGCGCTCCTCCTCCTCCTCGTCTCTCATTCTCGACCGCCCACGTCTGCCTTCTAATCGCGTGCGCCTGCCCGCTCCCCACCCCTCCATCCTCCCGTCTAAATCTGTCGCCAAACGGAGGAAGGAGCAGATGAGCCGAATGAGGCGAGTCGGCATGACAGCCCATCGGCAAAAGACTTGTTTCCTTCGCGAGGGAAATGCAGGAAATGAATGCAAGGCACGCCCAGTCACTAGAATCGAAAAGAGAGCGGCGGGCGGGCGGGCGGGCGGGCGTACCAACCGGCCTGCCCACCGACTGGCGGGGGAATTTGATAGGCATTGAGACCTACTGAATACATCTGCACTCAAACCTGCTTCCAACAGACAAACGAAAAACCCCTGACCGAATAAAATTCGAAGCCAAAATTATTGTACCGTAGAAGACTGGCCGTCACAACGGTACGCGAAGAAGAGCACAATAACGAAAAATGCACACAGCCATTGTGGCACCACAGCTGAGCGCGCACTCAAATCGGTGAAGCGCGATAGACAAACCTAAAACCTCTTGCCGGTGAGGCAGAAATAACTCATCGCTGTGCTAACTTCAGCTACCATTCATTTGCATACGCCGCACAAGCGTCCTGACGCAACTCCACCTACAGAGTTGAGCTCTTGACGTGGCGATGGCGTGGCTCATGAGCAAGATCAAGAAGAAGGACAAGCCGTTGACAGACGTCCGCTTCTCGAACGCGCCTGGTCGTCAGAATCGTTTGGTAAGCTCATCATCATCGTCCATCCCCCTTTCACCTTCCATCCCGTCTCTCCGCTCTCTATCGATTTGTGACGCGCTGCGGGAAGCCAGCAGCAGCAGCAGCAGCAACCCGCTGGCTGTGTTCTCCTCCTCATGTCAGCACGCCTTCCTTGCACTGACTCACTTCCGTCTCTCTCTCTCTTCGACGTCTCTAAGCTTCAGACGACCACTTTCCTCGAATCTATCGTTTTCGTTCCAGGAAGAGATGGGACTATTCACCGCAGCCAACCCGTTCGATGAACTCATCGAGAAAGCTACGCCCGAGACGGCGACCGAGGAGAACTGGGACCTCATCCTCAGCATCACCGAAGAGGTTTCGCCCCCCGGTGTCGTTCCGCCACAATCATCGCACAGGTGAATCGTGATCCGAAGAATGCACCGAAGAACGCTCTGCTGGCCGTACGCAAACGTCTCAACCATCGTGACCCGCACGTCATCCTGGTTCGTATATTGGTTTCGTAACACTCCTCCGTATGCCAATCTCGCAGCTCGCACTGTCGGTGCTGGACTCTCTCTGGTCAAACTGCTCCCGCTTCCGTCCGGTCGTCTCGTCCAACTTGTTTTACGACGAGCTGTACAGCAAGGCGACACATGTATCGCGCCACTCTCCGTTTCAATTCTGCTATGAGCATTGAAACGTTGCAGTCGTCGTCGAAGATCGGTGAAAAGACACGACAGATGATTCGGCGTTGGGTGGAGGGAGAGTGCCGCTCGGACGCTTCGCTCTCGCTCATCATCACTCTCTACAAGGTCGACCTCCCCTCTTCTCCTGTTATGGAATTGACGTTGAGCGTTCAGAACTTGACCGCGGACGGCTACTCTTTCGACACTGGCGATCAGAAGTCGTCTGCTCGCTCTGTGCCCAGCGATCCGAACTTTGTCTCGTCGGCCGAGGAGGAGGCCGACATTGCAAAAGTAATCGATCTATCATCATCATCATCAGGATCATTAAACGAGTGGAAAGTCTAGGCGATCGCGGCGTCGCTGGCGGACGAGGAACGTCGCAAGCAGCGCAACGGCTCCACCTCTCAGCCCGGCTTCAATCCGACGACGAGCTCGCTGTACGGCTCGCTGACCGGTCCAAGTGGTGGCGCCACGAATGGGAACGTGCAACACCAACTGCCGCTTGGCGCGCCCGCCACCGAACGACGTGTCCGCGCGCTCTACGACTTTGAGGCGGCCGAGGAGAACGAACTGTCCTTTGTGCCGGGCGACATCGTCCTGCTGCTGGACAATTCCGACGCGAACTGGTGGAAGGGACGACTGCGTGGTCGTGACGGACTCTTTCCCGCTTCATTCGTCTCGTTCGATCTGGACGTGAGTCGCCAGTCATGGGGGAGTAGCACTCAAACACGTGGCCACCGTTCAGCCTCCACGTGCCGAACAGCCTCCCGCCGCGGTGGCCTCCACGAACGGCGGCCCGTCGACGTCGCTGCTGTCGAAGCCTCGAATCGACGAGGATGTGCTGCTGAAGACGATCGCCCTGCTGGAGGAGTGCGACCCGACGGGCGAGCGTCCGGATCCGCCCGATCTCGCCCATCTGGAGGCCGCATCGCTGGCGCAGACCTCGCTCATCCATGCTCGACTGGCGAGCATCGATCAGCAGCACAACACTCTCGCCAAGGTGTGCCTTCGTCTTGCATGAAGGCAAGCGAGTGACGCTTGCAGGTGGACATGGCCATTCGAGATGTGCTGGCGATGTACGACTCGGCCGTCCAGCAGATGCACTGGACTATGGCTCAGCAGCAACAACAACAGCAAATGCATCAGCATCAACAGCTTCAACATCATCAGGTCGTGCCTCAGCTGCCGTCGACTCCGCAGCAGCAAGTTCAGCCACGATCGGCGGTGCACGGTACGCATCCTCCGTTGGTCTCCTTCTCGCAGGACCGCTTCACTTGTATTTCCTCCAATTCGCGCCAGTTCTTCCCGTGAGCGACACTACACAGCAACACAGATCCGCCTCCCCTTCTTCCCACAGATGAAGCGAGCGAGTGACGGAGAGAGAGAGTGAATGAGAGAGACATTTCCAAAACGGTGTTGCCAATTTTCGACGCCGTCACGTCTCCGCCCGGCCCCCCGGTGGCAGCACATCCGATTCAGCAGCAGCAGCAACACATTCCCGCCGGATACCCCATGCCGATCCAACAGCATCAGGCGGTAGGGGATTGAGTGAACATGCAGAGCAAGTCGTCGTTTTTCAGATGCCGCAGTACCCGCAACCGACGGCGCACAACTACCCGGGTGGCGCCAGCTATCAAGCATAAGATGATCCTGATGATGGGAAGACATCTGGCCTGTACAGGGATGAAGATGGCGGAGGGTTTGATGCTGCCGATTTGAATGGGTGCTGTTGATGCAGTGCGTGTGTGTGCGTACGTGCGTACATGTGTGTGTGTCTCTAATAGTGTGTCAGTGTTTGTGCAGTGTGGGTGAGCAGTCGATCAAGCGCTGCTTATCTTCTTCGTGCTTGCTTGCTTGCTTACCACGGCGGTCGATCGGTGTCAGCCTGCTGCTGCTGCTGAGCGCGTTGTGTGCCTCTTGTTGACACTGCGAAGAGAACGAGCACCAGGCTAAGATGAGATGGCGCTGGGAAGAAGGAAGAGAAAGGGACGGACACAGCAGCAGCAGCAACAACCAGGTAACGACGTGTGAAATGCGCACATCGACAATGGCCGCCACCGACGAACGCCCATCGTCCCTCGTCAGTCAATGTTTGCTGTTGCTGCTGCTGCTATGACACGGGGAGGAGGGACAGCGATGGAGAAGAGGACGAATAAATGAGAGGTGCGCTTCTATTCCTCATCATCATCATCATCTTGACGGGAGCTCGAGGGTGCTTGGCCGCCTACACTTCGGTAGAGGGGAGGAGGGGGCGATGACTAAACGAAGAAGATAGAAGCACGAGATGGGAGGGAGGAGACTGACACGGACTGACTGTCGCCACGGCGGCGGCGACGACAACGGCGACGGCGCTAATCCGGGGTGGCGGACGACGACGGAAGGCTCGGAGATAAGGGGGAGAGCTGCTGCTGCTCCTGCTGCTGTTGGTTAGAAGGAATCCAGGGAGAGACTCACCGCTCCCATTCCTACAATCTTCACTGTTTGAGGAGTGACAAGTCTCCTCCTCCTCCCCCTCCCCCTCCTCTCCTTCTCCGGCGGAAGGCCATGAGTCAGTCTGTTCCCCCTCCCTCCCCGTCCTCGCCCCCATTGCTGCCCTCGCTCCCATTTTCATCGGCTTCCTTCCTTCCCGCACTGCGTCTTCCTTCGCATCACCGCCCTCTTTGTCGGTGTGTCGCTCTCTCTCCCTCTCGTCGGCCGCAGTCACGCTCGATCGGGTTACGGTAGACAGTCGCGCTCTCGATCTCGGTGCGCCAACCAGCCGCTCGTCGAAAGGAAGAAAGGGAGCATCTCCTCCGTGCGTGCGCTAAGCCGGCCCCCAAACAATGCCGCCCCTCCCGGCCCACAATCCTGATGACGGTGCGCGCACGCATACGTTGTAATAAAACCGAGATCGGATGGGACGGAGAGAGAGAGGAGACTGCAAACAAGCAGCCCAGTTCCCAGCTTGTCTCTCTCTCTCCCTCGCCTGACTCAGAGTTCCTCCTTCTTCTCGCCGTTGTCGTCGTCGTCGTCTACCGCTGCTGCCGCTGGGAATCGCCGCCACAGCGCGACAGCAGCTTCGACAGCCATAAGACCATCGCTGGCCGGAAGTCCAGCGACAGAGAGACGACGACGACGACTAATGCGAAAATGGCCCGCCACTGCTCCGGCCTCGCTTTGCTTGTTCTGGCTCTCTGTTCTTGCGCTCGTATCCACCACCACTACTACTAGTAGTAGTTGATAGCGTACCGTAGAAAAAGAGCGCATAGTGCCGTCCGCACGTGTGGCGCGCACAAGAGTGATCTCCTCCATCTCTGCCAAAGAGAGAGAGACGTGCGTCGTCGGTCGTAGCTCACCGATTATGTGCTGCTGCTGCCGCCGCCTACACAGACCAGCTGTGTGCGCGCTCCCCTTCCCCTTCTTCCTCCATTTCCGCTCCTCCCATTCCGCACCCTCCCAATCTCGAGAAGGGGACGGGGAGGGAGGAAACCGAATCCGGGAGGAGGGTGGTGGTGGTAGTGGTTTATTAGAGACGAGAGGTGACACGTCTCCAGCTGGGAGTGCGCGGATACAAGGCACTCATCCTTGCTTTGTCGCCTCTTTCTTCTCGCTAGGTGTGTGTGTGTCGAATGGACGGCGAAGGCATTCCCGTCTTTGTGAGTCACACTCGCTCGCCCCGGATGAGTGCCCTTCCTGTCCCACCACAACTCGTCGTCTTCCTTCCCCCCTCTCCTCCCACCTCGTCCCGACCGTAGATGAAGAGGGGGGGGGGGAGAAGGAAGATCATGGGCGACTGTAGTATGCAGCAGCAGCTGCTGCTGCGCCGATGGTGTGCATTGCGGCTTAGAGGAGAGAAGAAGAAGAGAAGATGTGCACACGAGTGCGGTGTGCAATCCGGTGGACGCACCTTCTTCATTCTCTCTCCCCCCATTCGAATGTGATCCCCGCTCGTGGAATAATAGGCCACCCCACGACAGGCGCGTGCTGCCTCGGTTTGACTAACTGACAAGAGACGCGGCGGTAGAGCGCATCGCCAGTCTGTGGTGGTGGCCATTGTGTCTACGGTGGTGCGCGTGCGCTTCGCCACGCAACGGGAGCGGCGAGAGAGCAGTACGGAGGGAAGGGAGGCTCCTGCACCACACGGGAGGAGGTGTGTCCGCCACCGCCAACCACCGAAGATAAGCCTCCTTCCTTCCCACCCTCTGTGGAAGAGAGACAGTCAGACTCCGTCCTCCACCCCTCTGATCGGGTGCAAATTCCCCCCGAATCGGCACGGTCGCTGCGAAACGGTCGACGGGCGCGCAAAACATTCACATTTTACGCCTTCGTGACCGGAAGTCGTTTGTTGCCCCCTCCGTCCGCGACTGTTTACTGTCGCTGCTTTTCCGTGTGCCTCCTGTCTGCCGCTCCTCCTCCTCCCCCCTTGCCGTCGCTATCGAGATGGAGTCGACGGAGCAGGGTGGAGCTAGTCCGTCCACATCGTCATCACCGTCAACGTCGTCGGACGAGCGGACGGCGGCGGCGACGGCCCATCGACTGATGAGGACGGTCGTCTCGTCCGTCAAACGACAACCGCTCGAAGTAGCAATCGGTTCGCCGGCCCTTCGACCATCATCACCACCAGGTTTGCGTTCGCCACGCGGCGTGTGTCCCATGTGGGCGGGGTCGGGTCTTGAGGTGATGAGGGGAAGAAAGGGAGGCAGAACGGGAGGCGGCCGCCTCTCCCCGTCGGCGTCTGCCAGTCTACTGTGGCGGTGATGGTTGCCTCCCCCTCCCGTCCCTTGAATCATCAGAGCAGCAGCCGCTTTGTCTCCTTCCCTCCTCCTCCTCTCTCCCTCTCCTTGTCACGCGCTCCGTCCCCTCCCGTCAGTAGTGCTCCGTTCTTCTGACGGGCTCTGCAGCTGCAAGACGCGTGCGTGCGTCTGTCGAATGCCTCTCTCAATGTTTGCTCACAGTTGGCAGCGGCGAGGTCGTACGCGCCATGAAATTCGGCTTCCTCCGCTCGTTTCCTTCTGTGGATCCATCGCCCATCTCGCTCTGTTATTCTTCCTTATCAGCGCCGCACTACTCTCGCTTCCCTCCTTTCTGTCCGCTCACCGTGCGCACTATCCAGTCTGTGGTCGGTAGAGAAGACGATATACGCGATGCAACCTGAATCGATCGCTCCCCTCCAACTACCGTACGTCCCGCCCCTGCACGCCCAGCTGGTTCCATTTCTCATCTTCCCCGTGCTGCGGCCATTCGTTCGGTCTTCTGTGATTGTTGTGTGTGCGTGTGCTGTTGGTACAGCTCGACCTGCCTTCCTTGAGAGTGGTGGCACATGAAAGCGAAGCCGCCGCCTCCACCGCCCAGAATACGCCTCTCCCCCGATCAGTACCCCGCCCCCTTCCTCCGCCGCCACCACCTGCGTCTAATCGGCACGGCAAACTGAACCAGTCGCGGGGTCTCTTCTCTCTCTCCTTTCCGCCTCCCACACGCTTACTGTCAACCCTCCCCCGACCATCATCGTCATCGTCGTGATAATCGTACGCTTCCTTTCAGGGGACATGGTCGCCCGTGCCGAGCAGTCGCCCCCGCACTCGTCCTCGTCGACAGCGAGCTGTTCCACCTCCGCATCGTCGACCATCTTCCCGTCGCCCGAGATTCAGGAGCAGTACTGGCGAGGAGTCATCTTGGGAATGAGCGCAACATCTCCGGCCGCCATTACGGTTGGTCCAACATTTCCGGAGCTCGCCTCTTCCCCCAATCGTTGCACATTAGCACGCCGAATTGGGGAGAGGGGCGTTTTACGGTGAGCAGCAGCAGCAGAAGCAGTTGAGGAGTCATGACGGTCTTCTCTTTTGCATCGCTTGCTTCAAAGGGGGCCGCCGCCTTTCAGTGGCTCCCGAAATGACACCACCTTATCTGTTGGTCCTGGCTCGCTCGTGACGCCGTCCACGGCGGCACCGTGTTGATGCGCAGCGCTCGTTATATGTGCAGCAGCTCCCGCTCTCTAGTACTTGCGTAACTGGGCAATCAACCCCGAGAGCAACACCAGAGAGGGACCGCACGCAAACAGTCGGCGAGAGAGAGAGAGAGATCGACGCGGACGTATGCTGCTTGTTGCAGACCCTCAAGCAGCAACAGCCGCCGCCGCAGACTCCCGAAGTTGTGTCGCCGCTCGGATTCCCGTCGTCCGCGTCCGCATCCTCGGTCTGCAGCACAGCCACGTACTCGGCGAACACGACCACGTCGTCCGAGGCCTCCTCGCTCATTCCCTCGTCAGGTATGTCTGCAATGCAGATTCACGACGACGACGGCGGGGAGTTGTGACCGTTCAGATGCGTCATCCGCTTCCTTCGATACGCCTCACTTGAGAGCGGCCAAGCGGAAGCGAAACGACCCGCAGCGGTTCAGTTTCGCGCATCTCGGCGCGAGCTGCGAACGCGAAAACCAGAACCGTCAAGACGATGCGGATGTCGGAGACGGGGCGGATGAGCACGCAGCTGAGCATGAGCCCAAGAAAGTGTGGTGAGTGGCGGGAACCATTGATCGGCGGAACATAGTAATAATGTGAAATATTGCAGCGCGCATGCGCCACCGCCCAACTGGAACGCCATGATTCCCGGCGGCTTCCCTCACGCCATCTTTCCGCGACCAATGCCGGCCATGCCTGTGCCTGCTTCTATTCCTTCCTTCGTGGACCTACAAGTACTTTAGCGCGGTGTTATTATCGAAACCGAATGTCTCAGAATATCTTCAACGCGATGCTTGCGTCAGCTGCACTTCCACAACTCCGACCGCCTCTGCCGCCGCCGCAGCCGATCATCTGTCAACCGGGAGCTGGCGGTATGCACGAATGGCGTAAACAGTCAACCATGTTCCAGGAGGTCTACCGTGGGTTGCACTATCATCGATGCCGCCTCTTCCGCCGGCACCAACTCTTGGCAGCAAATCAGCGCAACAGATCGCTGCTACCAAGGCCGGCGGCGCATCACAAGTGGTCGTCCAACAAAAGACGCCGACCAGAGCGTCGAGACCGAAGAAGGAGTTCATCTGCAGATTCTGCAAAAGGTGATCCTCGCTCTGGTCGCCTCTCGCAACGGACGTTCTAACGTTGCAGGCAATTCACAAAGTCGTACAACCTGCTCATTCACGAGCGTACACACACCGACGAGCGACCCTATCAATGCGACGTCTGTCTAAAGCGATTCCGTCGACAGGACCATCTCCGCGACCACAAGTACATCCACGACATCGAGAAGCCGTTCACCTGCTCCATATGCCAAAAGGGCTTCTGTCAGGTGCCAAATAGCAATCGCGCTCTACTTTGTCTGTTTACAGTCGAGAACGCTGCTGACGCATCGTCTGTCGGCGCATGGAATCGACGATCCGCGTCTCAACAGACGCAAGGCAGTCGAAAGTCCCAACAGCTTGGTTCGGGTCGTTCGAATGTACGCGATCAATCAACGTCATTGTGCAGGAGGACGACGCGAGTCCGGCATCGTGGCAACCTGATGACGAGAATGAGATCGAGAAGGACGTCGGCGATGAGCATCTGCACGAAGAAGAGGACGAGGATGATGAAGTCAATAATGACGACGACGACGACGACGAGACTCCACTCGTAGTGGACACCTGAATTAGGCGGATCGCACTCCAAAATGATGAACACTTCTCACAGATCGGCAAGTCACTCATGACAGCGCATAACTAGAGAAGACTGCGACGCACACTCGATCCAGCCTGGGGGGTAATATACGAGGAAAGCCCACATATTCGTTGTCATAGCTTTGCACAGCTAGTGTCGTCTGTTTGATGCATTTGTGGTGATGAATGTGTTGTCACTAGTCCACACGTTCTTTCATCTCCGCGAACCCGACCGAGGCTTCGCGAAGAGGGCGAGGAGAAGGAAAAGACTAATCGAGGAGCGTTCGAGGAATGCGGGCATGCGCCCGAGCCCAAACTGGGACGGCTTCGAAGGAAAATGGCTTTGAGTCAAGTGCACTTCTTGACGTAACTCTTCGGTATTGGTGCCTGCGCGGTGTGGAGACTGAGCGGCGGACAATTCGACATCGGCTGCAATCTTCATTCATGTTGCATGATGGTTTTCGTGATGCGAGCGCTAGGCGGAGACGGGGACGCGAACTGGACGAGCGGGAGCTCAACAGTCCTAGGTCGCACTGATGGTCAATGTCGGGCTCCACTTTCGCCTTCACAAACATCCATCATGCATCTCTCAATGATTTATTGCTATGAAACCCTGTTTCACAATGAATGACTTGCAGCTGTAAGTGGAAACGAGTGAGTTGATCATTGAAGTCGTAGCAGCCTATGCAGGACGGTGGCGATGACGGGTCCGAGGACAAAGACAAGGCTGGCAGAGACCGGAACCGATGCTGCTTTGGTGCATCCGCTGGGCCCGTACTTGTTGATGGCCAGGTTGAAGTAAGTCAGATGTTGACTTACCTACAATACACATATAAGCTCCAATTCGACCACCACGCAACGCGAGTGATCGCCTGCCTTGTCGTAGGCGAGCGGTCCATTGAACTGATCCGAACATTTCTCGTCCTCTCCATCAACGATGCTGCACAATTTGTATGCGTTCTCGTTTCGGAGCATCGCCGACTCTGACGGGTACCAGACCTGATTGTGGGTAGTGGTACTCTGCTCCTCTAGGCAATTCAATAACGAACCTCACGAATATGGTGGTACGCTCCCCTGCCGCTCGTGGAGTTATCCATTGGCGGTACGTGCGGAATCGGATCTGTTTGAGGACCGGGATTTTATGGAAATATGAGAGAGAGCAAACCGTGCGAGTGCACAACCCGAAAGACATTAGGAAGAACAGACGACAGTGCTCGGGCAAAATTCACGTCGCCTGCATGTCCACTCAGTATTCCATGCGA
>JACMII010000066.1:17811-45834 GCA_014805405.1 Bunonema sp. RGD898 | reverse complement strand
TGCTCGTACGGGGAAAACGTGCCCGCATCGATATTGATGTAGGGATCGATCTTGATCGCGGACACTCGGTATCCGGCGCCCTTCAGAATCACGCCAAGGGAAGACGAGACAATTCCCTAGTGTTGTGAAATCTTAAAGAAAATCTCACAGAGCGCACCTTTCCCACGCCGCTAATCACTCCACCGGTAACAAGGATGTACTTCATGTTCGAGTTGTTCGATCGAGGCGAGAAGTTGGTCCGGGTCTGAAATGCGCCTCTCTAGACAATTCTAATCACGTAAGCTTTAATGAGCCATCATCGTTGTCATTTAGGATAGAATGACAAATGACATACCTTCGTCGTTCCGTTGGTCTGCCCATTTTGTTGGGCTGGGATTGGCGGAATCTTCTTGTCCTCTCCCGTTTCCGTCGGCGTCGCAGGTAGAGCACCGCGGCGGTCGAGTTCTCGCTAAAATAATCTCCTTTGCACCCTTACAGCTGATAACCTTGAGCTGCTCGTTTTCAAACTGCAGCCGTCGGATTTCGTCCTCCTGCTTGCCGATCAACCTGTACTCGCAATTTTCATCATCATCACGCGAGGTAGGGCAAAGTCTAAATCCTACCGACTCTTGTCCTCGTCGTTCACCATCGTCTTCCTCGTTCTCTGGCGACCAGACGCAAACAGAAGCCACTGCAATAGGACGCTGTGCAAGACGGAGAGATGTGATCGAGCGATAGGACGAGGATGAGAACGGGATCTGCGACCGAATGTGACAGCTGCACCGGTCTTTTCAAAACAGCCGCGCTCGTACGTCTGCGGCGTGTCAAATACGACAACATTCGCGTATTGAAAGTGTCGTCTTCGCGCGAAGACGGGGAGGGGGGCAATGGTCAGATGGCAGCGAGTGTAAACTGCGGAATGGGGAAGAAAAGCCAACAGACAAGATGTTTACGGACGATATGACAATCACTCCGCAGTAGCAGCAACAACAACAACAATTACTTTTCCTCATCTCTTCAGAATACACAGTAATGACGGTCGGCGACAAGTCGATCTTTTCATTCCTCCCATTCAGGCATTGTACCTTCGAGACGCATAGCGACCGCCCTCCTCTTCGAGATCCGTTAGCAAGTCATTCGCTTGTCGACTTAATTGTTCCGGGAGATTTCTCAGTCCCTGCGAATTCTGACCGGCCTGCTGTCTCTTTCGTTTCATTTGTTCTGCCAGCGTTGGAAAGAGTGCCGAGAAGTTGTCCGCACCTCGGCGCGCAAACCGCTCCGCCACGAGAACTACGGCCGGAACCGAGACGGGTTGTGGCGTGATGCCGAACGTGAAGCAGAGGGCGTGCGTCAGTCGCACGAGCTACAATTCACACGCCTTTACGGATCGCCTCATCACGTTAGTCGCCACTAGAGCTGCGTTATCTCGGAATCGGAATGGTGAAAACTCGTTGGATTCCCTCCACAGGTTCAATTTTTCGCATTCAAGATACGGCAAAACGATTAGCTATTGACGAATAGGAAAACTTTGATTCCGAAGCAGCGCAACTCTAGCTGCCATCGCCACACTCGCTACCTGGTTCAAATCCCAGTCGCCGTGCACCAATGTGTAGCGTGGCGTTCTCGTGGTACCCTGAATTCCGCCGCATATCGTACACGTCCAATTGCACCCGATTTCTCACCACTTCGGCCTTATGTGCAATCAGGTAGAACTCCGGGAACCTGTCCGACACCACGTCCCGATCCACGGCCACGCCTGGCGGGAGATTTGCCTCGAACGACGTGCCCGGCGGAATGGACTAAACGGGCGCAAGGTTCTCAAAAATCATTCAAAAACTCACATCTCTGTAGAACCGCTCCGCATTCCTTCGCGACAGAGCCACAAATGAGACCAGATCGGAGGCGTTCGCCAACGCCTTGGCCTCTCGCACGGCGGAGAATTCGAGCGCCCGCTGGGACCAATGGTCTCTCGATCGGTAGACGAGGATTCGCCTCGGTCCTGCGCCGCTCGATCCTCTCGACTTCGTCCATTTCTCGAGAATGCCACACATCAGGCAATGCAGCTCCTCGTCCGTTCGATCCTGCTCATCGGCTCCACCCTGGACAATGAATCGATATCCTCCGCTCCACTCGGTCGGATCTGTGCCGCAATTCGCCGCCCAGCCAAGGACCGTCACGAATCGATCGGTTTCCGGAATCCGAGTGTTCGGCAGGGCGCGTCGACTCCACTCGATCCCGACGATCAGGTCCTCCTTTTCGACGACATTCCTATGCCGCTCCAAGACGTCGCAGTTCCGTCCGCCCAGCTTGAGGTTGGTCTTCGCGAGGATGTTCCAGGTCACGCGTTCGTCGGTCAATGCCAGACGCGCAGTTTCGACCGTGACTTCCTGCGTGACGACGTGAAAGCGCGCTTCGCACAGCTTCAGGATGCCTGAATTCGTCCTCATGTTTTGGGGCTCTTAGAATCAAAATATTGCTGTGCTCTGTCTGTCTGTCCGTGAGTGCGACGAAATCGAAGACATCTGCGTTGCGTCCTTGGGAAATCCAACGGCTTACCGTGCGCCTTGACGTTGCGTGACGAGATGACGAACACGAACTGAAGTCGCAAGCTTTCCCATTGCTTGAAGGTCTGGGATTTGAATTTTCTACCAAATATTCAAAGACTCTCGCACAGTTTCAAGCTCACGCTCCACGTCGGCAGGGTCGAGTTCGACGAGCGAGAGCGGCTCGTCCAGTTTCATTCCCGCCTCGATAGCCATCGTGTAGAAGTGCCGGATGAGGGCGGAGAACTCCGCGATTGAGTTCTCGACGTCCGAATCCAGCAAACTGACGGCGATCCAGCTCTCGCACCGGGCACCGCAAACGAATTTCGGGTACGGGCGCCAGCTATGCTATAATCCACCGCAATTCCGTCTAGCTACATGTGTACTTCTCCAACTCTCCTTACATCGCTCCTCAGGTTTGCCGTCCGCCCATCTCCGTAAACCACTCGTGGTGGGGTCAGTCTCCTTGCGGAAATCGTCATTAAATCCGAGCCGGCTTCAACTCCAATCGCCGACATCGTTGCGGATCCCTCGTTTTGGTCGGCGAACGCGAGTAGTTTGGCGGTTGCCAAAAGTCTGGCCGCCGGATGGACGAGAGTCGTCCGTCCACTTGCCGCCAGAACGGCGGCGCGTTGACCATCGGCAATCACTAGGACCTCGAGTGGAAATAGCGCCGTCGGATTTTGACGCGTCACGACGCACGGCAAATCGGGGTGCCTAAATATTGACTGGGATTGTGCAAATTTGCATGCTAGCCACTTTAGTGTGATGCCGTACTGGAACTGGTAGTACTCGGCGACGCTCATCGTGCCGTCGCGTCCGGACTCGGATTCGATTTGGATCATCGCCACATTCGCGGGCGCATCCAGTGAGGCAACCTGACATTAGCCGTAAGTAAATTAGAAAACACTTTAAAACATCACTTCCAAGACAAGATGACGTTTGCTGAACTTCGCCTGGTATGTTGTCGCGACGATAAGTCCTTTGAGTGCCGCAATTACGCTTTCGCGTTCCTTTTCGTCCGCGGGCGCACGGAGTGGCGTCGGATCACCCAACGTGGCGGCGTACTCTTCCAGCAACAAGCGTTGGCCATTGTAGAAGGGCGCGCGAATGAGATCAGTCGCAATGACAGGCCCGACACGCGTCAGACGCACAGTTTTTCGCATGCCCAGGACTGGGATCGTGCCATCATCCTAAATTGCAGTGTAATTTAGGATGAGGAAAACTTCATTCACAGCCAGACTAGCCGTCGAAATTGAGCTGCTCAGGCTGTTGAGAAGTCGCTGTCGGTTCAGGCAGAAATCCACGTCGTCGGAGGAGATGAACCTGGGCGTACTGGGGAAAATCCCGGAAACATAGTGTGAGGGAAAAGCAGAGCATACGACGGCATGAGCGTGAACTTCGAGCTGGCAGCCGAAAGGAACTCGGCGAGATTCTCCTCAATCGTCCATTGTGGCAGCGGCGCCAACTCGAATGCGAAGCGGATGATGGCGTGCTGTGTGAACGGCAAATTTGGAATTTGGTCCCGGCCGATGGTGAACGATTTCTAGCATGAAGATGTGCGGAAAGTGCCGAAAGTCGACCAACTGATTGGTGCGGCGCAACGTTCAGTTGTCGCATCGAGTAGAGTGCAAATTGTCGGCCGAAAGCGAACTTCGACGGGTCGCCGAAAAACTCGGGATACTATGTGCACGCGCAAGGTATAGATAAGTTTAAATAAACCTGCGTGATTACGGCCTTGGCGATGGCCGCGACAATGTTGAGACGCTCGAAGCTGAATTATAGTTAACGATTAATTTTCTCCTGTATGTTATCAAGAAGTTTTTACTCATTTCCCCTCGCGTACGGCGTCAGGTCGATCCGCGACGCATTATGTCCGGCCTCCAATTCTGCGAACACGCGAACGTCGTATTTGTAGACGCGAAATCGTTTCGGGTCTTTGATGTGCAGCGCGCGCAGATTGCTCTGGACGGGAAACGACTGCGCTGCAACGACGGGACGAACGGCGATCGCCGCCGACGACGACGCGGACGCCATGCTGGAAGTGTGCGAATTTGGAGCGGCGCCAGGGAACGTTTCGACGACACAAGCAAGAACAACAAAGCAAAAAACGGATCGTTGCGAGACCCCTCGCATCGACACGCTGTATCGTCGTCATGCATCTCTGAATCTCATGCAGTCTGTCTACGATTGCCGTCTTAGTTGGTACTTCTGTTTTCATTGCGCACCTTGTGCCTGTGTCCGCGTGCGTCTCTTTTTCCTCTCTCGCTCTCTCCCCCTTCTCCCATTCTACGTGTGTCTTCGCCTTATCGCGGCTTGTCGTCGCTGTCACCCATGGTGGCAATCAATCGACGTTGTTGTTCGCCCAGTTGTTGCTGCCGCTGCAAACTTCCTTCCCTCTTCTTCCCCCCGCACTCTTCCCGAAGACCGAGGAGGAAAGAGAAGAGGAGGAGGAGGAGAAATGCGCCCCAGCCGAACGCCCAGTCCGCCGAAGCCGCCCGGCACAAGTGCGGACAAGACCTGCCTGGTAGATGAGTATTTCAGTTTCGAGGTCAAATCTAAGGTCTGTGGCGATCGTGCCATCGGCTACAATTTCGGCGTCGTCAGCTGTGAGTCGTGCAAGGCGTTTTTTCGCCGAAACGCTCTCCGAAATGAGGTTGTTTTTTGCAAAATAATGACTTTTGGACATTCGAACGCCAGAAAATCCCGTGTCCCTTCACGGGCAACTGTCAGATCAACGCGAACTCGCGCCGGTTTTGTCAGGTAGTCTATTATTTGAGCAGTAAGATGACGCGGTCTCATGACTCAGCCCTGCCGTCTCCGGAAATGCCTTGCAATTGGCATGAATCGAGATGGGCTCGTGGATTCGTTGTCGCATTCGGCGTCGAGCCAGCTACCGCAGAGTTCCCAAATTTCTCGACGAAGACAGAGACCGGTGGAGTCGAGGGTGATTGCGTTGCGTAACGTCAAAGAACCACAATACAGCACGTTCCCTCCTCGAAGGATGACTATGAGAGCAGCGACGACAGCGACGCGGCGGATCTTCGGACCGCCCAGAAATCCGGAAACCCGCACTTTGTGAAGATTCCTCGCAAACTTCTGAACTCCCTGCTCGCGAACCAGCGAGAGGAAAGGTATGGAATTGCTTGTTACCATATGAGCTAGTGTAAGATTAGCGTTCCGACAAGATGCTCGTGTCGTTGCTCCTGTGGCTTTTACAGTCCGAACGAGCCGCTTACCTCCGCTCGAAGTTCTGGAGAAAGTAATGCCATTGTGATTTACTACTATTTCATCAATACCAGCATCACTTCATTCCCGTCAGTCGTCAGCCCAACCATCACAGCAACAGCAGCCGATTCCAGCGCAGATTTTGAACGAACTTAACTGGTGGGTTTGAATTTTTAAACGAAATTACGTCAAACACAGGTACCGCCAACATCTGGCGACCGTAATCACGAGCAATCCCATCTGCAATAACGACTTCTCGGCGCTACCTTCGTCAAACCCAGCACCTCAACCGTCGAGAATCGTCGCCCTGCAACAAGTCGTGCAGTTGGCTGCAAAATCAGGTTCTCTCTCGTTTAGTTTGTTTTTTCAACGCAAAGTAAAATCACCAGAATTGTCGTCGCTGATCTCCAACAGCCTCGAGTTGGCCAGACCTGAGCCTCAGCTCCAATCTGCATCGACAGGCGTGAAAATCGATATGTCGTTTCGTACAATTGGGATTTTAGTCACTCTAACAGAAGACCAACAGTCAAGACTGTCAGAATTGGACGCAGCCGAAACCGTTTTGAGCCAACCGCTTGACGTTCCGTTGACCGGAGGCGCGCTATCCTTGATGCAGGTGACATTCTCCGTCGCTTTAGCGTATTTTCTCGTGCTCAGGTGGTCTCGATCACGAACTTCGCCATGCGCCGCATCATCCTCTGGGCAAAGTCATTGATCGCGTTTCGGTCACTCGACAACGCTGATCAAATTGCGCTAATCAAAGGCGGTTGCTCGGAGCTACTGATCCTACGAGGCGTCATGGCCTTTGATCCGGACCGCAGCACTTGGTAGCCTTTTCAGCGTATGGAACGTGACAGAGGGCATTCAGGAATCACGGGAATCATCAACAACGAGAGTTGGAGATCAAGTTGGACATTTTGAAGGCTACGGACCCCTTGCACTATATGCTGCACAAAAAGTGGGGTTTTCATGGTTTCCCATTGATGTGCAAAAATTTCTTCTTTCAGTTACCTCGACTCATTCCCGGCTCGTTGGCGACAATGCTCGACGGTGATGCAAACGCTCTGTGCGCTGGCTCTTTTTGCCCCGCATCGCGCTCAACCGATTAGCGATCGAGCAAAATTGCAAGATGCATATTCCTCGTATCAGCAGCTTCTACTAGTGTAATGCACATGCGTGCATGCATGCGTTAATACCACGAAACCATCTAGGATCCTGGAAATGGAGACACGCTCGCAGTCCGAGGCGAGACTTGCGTGGGACACGCTGTCGCAGAGACTCCTGGACCTCAGTCGACTAAATTCATCGTTGCACACGATCTACTCGTCGCTCGACGCAACTCAGGTAGCTATTGCGACGTAATGCGAAATGGCAGCAATTCGGCCGCGCACAGTTGGATCCTCTCCTCCGCGAACTCTTCGACATCGGGCCGCGCCCGTCGACGTCGTCTGATCCGGCGCCGCAGAAAATGTGCTTTAATCTTCAGTGAACGACATCGCGTTATAATATTCTCTTCTTCTTCCTCTTCTTCTTGCACTGTCCTGGGCACGCGAAGAGATATACAAAGCAGGCGGTGTGTGCATCATCATGAAACAAGTGTTGTTGCGTCGAGAAACGAATGTCGCTCAGTAGTCAGTAGCCGCATTTGAAGATCATCACGCTCGTCTTGTTGACCTTGAAGAGTAGGAAGTGGTTGATCTGCAAGACACCGGTGACGCACTATGCCTCTCTTCCACATTCCTCCTTCGCCTGGCAATGGGGTCTAGAAATAGGAGTGGCTAGTGTGCGCTCCGTCCATTTCAGTGGGGGGATGGGATGGTGGCACCCGACTCGTTTGATCGCGGCTCACCTCGTACGAGACGCGGCTGCCAAAGTTGCGGCCGACGACGACGTGCCAGGTGCCGCCGAGCCGCTTGTCCAGCTCCTCTTTCACGTAGGCGGCGACCTCCTGCAAGTGGCACTGACGTCATTGCCAGGAATGCGGCGACCACTGATCTTGCGCGCATGCCTCTATCGAGGAATTTCCCTCGAGCCGCTCCCGAGCAGCGCCTAACTATGCGAAACCCCGCTCTCTCCCCTCTTATCAGTCCGACAGCAATGCGGTGGCGTGATAAGGCAGGTACCGCCGCCGCCGCCGCATGGTTAGCCGTGTCTGAGACTAGACAGAAGAACTGGCATAAACAGCCGATGTGTCACAGGGTCGAGGGTACGCAGATTGACAGCAGCAGACGCAACCGTACCTTGTCCTGGGAGTAGAGTTTCTGCGCCTCGCGAACCAGCTGGACGCAGGCCTGCTGCAGCTGTTCGTCCATGTCCGTCTCGCAGTGCTCCGTCTTCTCATTGCCACTGGCGGCGCCGGCGGCGGCGGCGGCGGCATTCTTCTCGGTGCTGTCGCCCATCGCACTCTGCAAACGGACCGTCTCGATCACGCGGACGATGGCAGATTTTTCGCCACCGATTCCGGTTACATGGCCACTACACATGTTCGAATGGGGAAAAGGACGGCTGCAGAGCGGAAGCAGCCCTGCTCAGTGGCCTTTCCGCCCAGCATTTACACGACCACCACATTTCCTCTCTCTCTCTGCATCATGAGCTCGCGTGCCAATTGCCATTGCACACATCTCGCCCGGCGAATGTGTTTCGCGTCCTCTCATGCGACGCATGTCGGACACGCACAAAGACATTTCCCGCCGCCGCCGCCGCCGGGGGGAGAGTTGGACCACGCCGCCATCGCAGAGGAGCAGCTGCTCTCTCTCTCTCCCTCCAGGAGAGGAGCAAAAAAGTGATGAGGAAGGGACCGGCGGTGGCTGAGCAGCTGCCCTCTCTGTTCCTGAGACCTGCCGCAGTGAATGATGAGCGGCGACGGCGGCGCCGCCGCACTGAAGAAGAGGAGGGAGAGCGGTTCGACCAAGAGTTAATTTCTCCCCGCGCCCGCGCCCGTCCGCTCACCCTCTCGCTCGCTCGCTCGCTCGTACAAAGATTTGCGCCCTGCAAGGCGAGCTCACGGAGAGGGCGGCACAAACTCCAACTCTGCTAGTGCCAATTGTCGGGAGCGAGACAGAGGAGAGCAAAAACCTCGCTCGTGATTGACGCTTCAACTCGTGTACTCTTTGCATGCGCGCAGCAACGTGGCCGACAAGTGGCAGTCTTTGAACTCTCCACTTGGCATACAAAATCCTCATAAAGTTGCCAGCTGTGAAGGGGTGCGCGCCACGCCATGACACGATCGATGATCGAACGGTAATGGGGGGAAAGGCGCTCAGCCCAGTCCAGTCAGTCGGTGGTGAGGCAGCGACGCGGCACAGTTGGCCGACTCGCGACCCGGATCATGAGGCACGCACAAGCTCATGTGAACTGTGACCAACTCGTCGCCGTCGTCGTCGTCGCCGTCTGTCTGCGGCTCCAGACCCAGGGACAGGGGAGGGGCGACCTCCTCTCCGTGGCTCTTCACGAGAATCTCAGCTCGCGGACACGGGATTCGCTCGTCGCACTCTTTTTCCTCTCCTGCTTTGTTGGCAAACCGAGAGAAAGCGAGCGAGGCAAGAGATTCGTGTCGTCGCGACCTCACTCTCTCCTTCGAGCCGTGACGTGTTTCTCGGCGGCAGCGGTGGCGGCGGCCTCCTCCTCACTCGAGAAGGACGACCACACTCCGAGTGAGTGCAAGGGCCCGCCACTGCAAACGCCTGTCAGCCGACACTCCTGCTCTCACTCTCTTCCCACCGCACCGGCCTGTCGTGTTGCTGCTGCAACAGAGAGGGCGACACAAGTGGCAGTCTGCCAGTGCAGCGCGACGATGACAAACAGCCACGCACGCACACACACACGCACACTTAAAATCACGGCCTGTTGTGCCCAACAGACAGGGCGGGCATAGGTCGGGACGAGGGAGGAGCGACCTCCCCGTTTTCTGCGGCTGGCCAAAAGTCACGTGAAGAGAGTGAGGATCGTGAGGGGGGGGAGGAGAACGGTTGCGGCGCAACGGGTCCGCCGCGACAGGGCAATGTCCAGGTCGAGGTCGGGGTTAGAGCCAAGCTGCCAGGGTTCGAGTAAACCGTCTAAAACAACGGGCACCTTCTGACCATCAAGTGGTTCCCCCCACTTGAACCGGTCGGCAGGGCCATTTCCCTCGAAAGTCATGTTAGCGATGGAAGTCGGCACTTCTTAAATGGGCGGGAGAGGATCGCGCCGATCGGATCTTTCATTTCGGCCTTACAGACCGACTGCGAATGACGGCGTCAGAGTTCACGGTTCATGGGGGCGGTAGTGATGTGTGCGCGGGCGGGTGGCGGCCACCAGAGAGGAATCCCGATGTCGAGTGTTGCAGAGATAGACGGATGGTGATGATGGTGATTTGCATGTGCGTCACCCGCTCATGCTCGCTCTCTCTTCGTCATCACACCTCGGAAGTGGCAGCAACCAAAACAGCAGCAACCAAAACAACAGCAATATGAGAGTGGTGAGGAATCGACGCGATGTGGCTAAGAGGTGTCGAGGATTTTCGAGCGGCACGATCACTATGCCAATTTGGCTTGCCGTCTCACATCTCGCATTGCAACACCATTCGCCCAAGTGTACGTTTGGGTCACCTGCATTCCAATTTGCACCTCTCTTTCACTATGAGAGGACTTTCTCGAGAAATCTCGAAATATCATCACATGGTTCACTGAACAACGCTTGCCCCCGATCGACGATTTATGTCAAATGAGCGGTGGAACAGTAAACAGACAAGACTTACGATCATGCGCTCGAGCTCGGCCGGTCTCATGATAAGCTCGTTGTTGCTGCTGTCTGCCTGCTGGCTCTGTTGTTGTCCAATCGAGGACGGCGATCCGTTGCGTTGCTGCAGCATCGTTGTTGTCGTCGTGGCCATGGCTCTCTGTCACTTCTCCTTTCGACTTCGCGCCCTTTTCCTGAAAGGGAAGGTCTCAGAGGGGAGGAGGTGACACACACACACACACAGAGACATGACCAAAGAAGAAGAACCAAGCGAAGGGGTAGGGGCAAAAATGACGGGGACACCACTCGTCTCCCTCAGGACCTTGGTGTTTGATTGGTGCCAGAAAACCAGGAGGAGAGAGGGGGAGGGGAGAGGAAAGAGAGCGACAAAGAGAGAAAGAGAGGGATGACAAGGGATTTGGGGAACAGAAATGGAACACACGCGCAGACGCGTAACGGGTAGGCAAGTCAGACGCACGACAATTTGACTTCTCCTACGCAATGATGAGTTAAATGTGGACGAGAGTGCGATGCACGTCCATTTCGAGCGAACACAGCGAGTTCTGGTGAATGCGTACAATGCAGTGCCCTTTCTCGTCGCCAGCAATCATACGTCCGCATACGGCGAGATGCGTCGTCACGCTTGTGCATAGGTCAAATAAAATGGGAGAAGTCTAGCGTCGAATAAGCCAGAGGCAGAGAGATATTTCAAGACCTCGTCGTAGAGACAAAGGACGACTGGAATACTACTACTACTACTACTAGCGGCAGCAGGTCGGCATGCCACATTCTTCGCAAGTCCGAGTGCCTGCTTGTGCGCAGCATGGCCGCCGTCGCCACTTCGGGCGCTCCTCTTCTTCACGGTGACAAAGACCGGGGACGAGAAGAGGGGACGATCGAAAGGGCGCGCCGGGCACGCAAGAGAAGAGGACGGCGTCGCCGCCCGCCGGGAAGGGTCACAATTCTTCGCGCTTCCTGCTTCTCCCTCTCGAAATGCGTTTAGCACGCGCGCCGTCGGCGACAGACGGGCTTCTTTTCTACTGATGCGTCGCCGTTGTCGCCCGTCTTCGCCTCCTGCTTCTTCTTCTTCTTGCCTCGAGAGCAAGCGAGCGCGACAACGACACCTCCTAGCTCGTCAACGAGTCTGCAGCTGCAGCAGCGGCACATCAGTCAAGACCACTTTCAATTTCCGGCACACGCACACTTGACGAGGGAAATGGCGGTAGCAGCGGTAGAGGCAAGCTGTCAGACACCAGCATCCTGCAGAGAGAAAGGCTCCAGAAAGGCCATCAATGTGCGGGTATTGCACAGCGAGCCCTCGCCGAATGGCCATGACTCAGGGGCGGCTGGTTCTGCGGAGATGAGGGAATCAATAGATCCCTCAAGTGTTTGTGGTGTGAAGAGCTCTGTGAAAGCGGAAATACCCTAGCGAACGCTGCACGAACAATGATGTGGGGGTCACGAGATCAGGACAGCGCAATAGGACGACGCATGGATGGAGGAAGAAGGGATGAGCCGAGGTTTCTTTGTGAAACCTGATCATCCGCGAGCTCGTCGTCTATCATCCTCATCGCTCCATTCTGTCTCTTCCTCCCTCTCGCCGCTGTCGAAATGAACAGACACGCCAGGGGCTCGGATTGCAAACTCTCACGTCGCCACCCCCACCATCCATCTATCCATCCATCCATCCATCAATCTCTCGGTTTCCCACAAAGCTTGGCGACGTTGCGGTCATGTGCGATCGAGTAGCCGGCGGGACTGCCGTGCCTCAATCATCCTCCTCAGCCCATCGCCCATTCAGCATACAGCCGTCCTTTCATGCCATTGGCACTGGGCGAATAGATGGAGGAAACGTCGCCGCGAAAACGCGCAGCAGTACCAGCATCCCTGGATGGCGGGTGGGGTCTTCCGCCTCCTCCTCCTCGTTCCAATGAAATGGGCCCGCTGGGGCTTGGGTGCGCCCAGAACACAATCATTCACCCGAGGCGGGGAAGGGAGAGCGTGTAGGGACACCAACAAATTGCAGGGAGCGCGAGCGAATGAGAGAAGTGGTGAAGAGCAGAAGCAGCAGCTGCGCTCCTTCCTCAATGTCGTCCGTCCAGCAACACCCACCACACGCTTGGGGGGAAGATTCGGACGGTAATAGAATCAAGTTGCCGCAGGGCGACGTTTTCTTTCTCGGTAGAGAGAGAGGGAGGTCGGACAACTGCACATCAAGCAGTGCTATGGGCAAACAGACAGTTGTGAAAAGAGAACAGGACAAGTACGAGCCGGCAATGATGATGATTCGCACTCTGAACTTGAAGAAGGATTGGCAAGTGCATCGTGCCAGCAACACTCGACTACCGGCTCACTATAAATAATCTCTAGACTTTCTTTCTGGCAGAAACGGACATTCGACTCCTAGAGAGAGAGAGAGAGACTAGGCATGCGGTGCAGAAAGACCCCCCTTCGTCTGGCCCTGAGAATGGCGCATCTCCTTCCGGTAGGTGTGTCTTCGAAAGAGAGCCACCTGCACCGGAGGCTGCAGCAAAGAGAAAGAGAGACACGCACGCACCTGCTTCTCCCTCCCCCTCAACTTTACACGCCACTGGGGGGAGCAGGAGGATGGGACAAAAACAACAGCAGCCCCACCCGACCAAAGGGACGAACAAGAGAGAGATGGGGGTGGGAAGAAAAACAGTGCGTGGGCGAAGAAGGTGTTGCACCAACTCGAGTGGGTGCAAGCCGTTTGAACCCGACGAAGGGGGAGAGGTACGTGCCGATGAATGGGAGAAACCTGCGGCGCACGGTCGTCGTCGCCGCATTGACAGACCAGAGAGCGCACACACAGTCCGACTGACTGACTGACTGACTAACCGACGGACCGACGAATAGGCAAGCAGCAGGGACGCAGGATCTCGAAAACGCCTGCCTACCACAACGCTATTCGGCGGAGAGAAGCGGCCAGAAGCTCGACACGTTTCGCATGTGAACACACCGCAGATCCACTACGCGTATGTATGCATGTGCAATCGGCATTCGTTTGTCATCTGACAATGGACGGCCACGCCAGATAGCACATCATGCTGCTGCTGCTGCTGCGGTACCACAGCGCTTAGAACCGCCGTTGATTCCGACTAAAGGAAACGAAATCAGTGCTGCAGCAGCAGCAGCAGCATATGCGAAGCGCTGTAACGTCACTCACTTCATTCATCCCCACCGCTGCCGGCGGCGGCGGCGGCATCTGGTCGAACATCGTCATCGGTCTCTCTCTCCCTCCCCCTCTGCCTGCCTGCCTGTCTGGGAAAGAACTCGTCTCGGGACGGGAGAGTCGGCAACGGGCAGTGCACGGAGATGACATACTTTGTGCCGAGTCGAGGGTCACCGCCATCGGACATCCGGCCCTGTCTTTCGTCTCGTGTCAAAGAAAGTCGAGCGGGGATGGGGGTGGACTAGAAACGTGCCCGCACCACATGCACGCGGCGGCGGTGGTGGGGGAGTCTCCTAAGCCCCGACCTTTCGTCTCCTCGCCGTCTCTGGTCCAGGCCGCCGCTTCACTGACTCCAGCCCAGCAGAGGAGGAATTTCTTACGCTCCGCACACACATGCACGTCAAGGAACAGAGGCGCATGCCTGTGTGCCGCCACCGCCGCTCGAACTGAAGCTTCTTCCTGACCCCACTCCCTCTGGGAAGCCGGAAGAGAGGAAGACGGAGAGGGGCAAGGGGGTGGGGAAGAGAGACAACAAATTATGGAGAGTGATTGCGGGTCTGGTACGACGACTTCCTGGCGGTGGCACCGAGAGAGAGAGAGGGGGGCCGTTCATCTTGCCTGCCCCAAAGCCCATCGTCTGGTGGTGCCCGTTGGCACACAACAACAAAAGAAGTCTTGTGATTATGGTGATCGCGACGAGCAACCGGCATAAGTGTATATGTCCTCGGAGGATGGGCATCGATCGATATGTTTCTGTAGTACTGATAATGGTGGTGGTGGAATCACCCGAACGCACGGGAGTTCGGTATATGTATGTGTGTATTTACATCATGATGCTGATGGGAAAACAAGTTCAATCAACATTTGGCTGGCTACAATCTCAGGCTTGGCTAGTTCCACCGCCTTCCTTCTTCGACAGATCCGTATATTTCACGAGCGTCAGCGCGCGTGGGGCGGTTTGCTAGTTCGAATCGTTTTTGTTTCCATCCACAACAACACTTGCAATACCTGGACAAGCGTCTGTGCTTCGAGGCGAAACCATCTTCCGCAAAGCGTCTCACAGCTTGTCGGTTCCATTTCCACATCCAACTCCTGGTCCGTAGCGCCATCCTTTATCGCAGCCATCATCTCATCAAGTCGCCAAGGCTCAGAATTCGAAGACGATGACAGCTCGGCCAGCTCGATGGTGCGATCGCCACTGACAACTTCCTGCAAACCATCACTGCTGCTTAAGGCACTGGAAGGGGCGGTCGGACCTTCAAAAACCGTTGCACTGCTGCCGCGGAGAAATGTCCAGTGATCGTAAAGGAAGGCGATCTAATGGATTTCAGCGCCACGTCGTCAGCCGCTGTTGGAGACGAAATGTACAGTTGGCTCAGAGACGTCTGGCAAAAGAACGACGACTCGAGACTGGAGGAAACGTCGTGGCCAAAGATTTGGAGCCGAGACGGCTAAAATACCCCGCTCTCTGATGAGAATCTGACCAAAATACCCGGTGAAATTGCACGAGTTCTGTGAGAAGTGCATGTCCCTCTGGCAACTGGCAACCGTCCAAGAGTAGGGAGGAAATTCGGGCACAATTCGAGAATGCACGCTTCCACTGGTTCAGCCATGTGCGATCGATCCTTATCTGAATAAAAATATCGACTGTGCCGAAATTGGTAAACAATTTACTCCAGTGAGTTCAATTTTGTTGACTCGCCGCCTTCGAAGGAAATCCACACGATCTCCGTTGCGCCAGATCACTGGGCTGAAAATGCTCGGCAACTTGTGAATTGCTCACGAATGCAAACCTGTTGTTGGTGGCAAAGCTGTGCAGCAGTCCAATAGGGTAGGGGCCATGCTTCACGGAAGGCTCGGAGGTGTTAACGACGTGAAACTCCTCCTCAGCAACGGCAAGAGTGCCGGTCTGCGTTTTGCTCGTAAAACGATATTTCGATGATAGATGAAGTCTGACCTCCGCCAAGATGATCGCTCGACACGCCCGAACCAGTCGATCAAAGCGGCGACATACCATTCTCACGTTACGTGCATCCTGCGCATTCCCACGCGAAACAAGTCGCAGGACGTAGAGCCAGACGTCGTCAGGGATGAAAGCGTCGCCCTTCTGCATTGCTTTCTAATTTCATTCAGATCAAAAAGCGCGTACGGGTGTTGGCATGCGACTATCGAATGCCGATGCTGAAGAGGCCGAGGATGCCGACATCTGGAGCGGACACATTCTGCCGAGCTCTACAAATACGGATTGTCACCATCACCGTTGTGGCTGGCACATGTGGGAGACGAGGAAAATGAAAGACGAGAATGGGAGCGGGGTGATAGAAGGGGAACGCAAACAGACTCGCTTCTCCTCCGCATCGATCAAGGTCATGTCCGAAGAGACGAGAAGCCGAGTTAAGGTTCTGGAAATCGACAGAGAGAACAGCCAACATGACCGATCGACAGGGGTATCGTGATCATGGGGAGTTGTCACAGGCAGAAAGCAATAATCCAAGTCTCGTCAACGAGTAAAACCATCATGGCGGACTGGATGCGAAGTGAGTCGACGGCTTGGAGGACGAGAGAGGGAATGCCTTCTGCCCTCGGCGCGGAACGTGTCCTCGATGTGGCACCGCGATCGAGAGGGGGGAGGGAAGGAAGGAAGTGCATGCCGAGGTGAATTGTCGCTCTCTCAGCCGATGGTAGGAAAGTGCGCTGCGAGGACAACACTCGTATCGACGTGCCACCGACCGAAAGAGAGGGGAGAGACGGAGCCATGCACGCGTGCGTCTGGCGAGCCGCCGCCGCCGCCGCCGCGCCGCCCGTCCGCCTGTCGTTGAATCGATCGATCGAGCGGAGAAGAAGGAGGAGGGGGAGGAGAAGGCGGCGTCGGCATAGGCGGCAGATATTCGCAGAGGGACTGCGACGCAACAGAGAAGAACACGTGAATGGGAGGAAGGAGGAAAACAGCCGCGCCGCGAGGGAGATCAGCTGAGAGGGGCGAGGGCGTAGTAGTGCAGCTCGGACTGGCACGGGCACACACAGACAGACGGGAAGAAGGGAGGCGAAGGGGGGCGCAGTGGCCCGTCCGCTCGCCACTTGCATCATCTCATCTCATCTCATCGCGGGCGCGCACACGTACGCAAACCCTGGGCCCGTGAACGGCGCTGAAAATACTAGTGTCCGTGCATTGGGGAGAAAGAGTCGGTGCAATCGATCACCCTACAGCACTTGCTGCGCTGCAGAACATCGCCAGCAGGATCGGTAGCATGATTTGTGTTTGATTGTCTCGCGTCTCTCACGTCCGCGCGCTATTTTTCGCCGCGAGAGACCGTGTCAAATGAAGAGACACCTGACAGTCAGACGCGGATCATCTTACCGATCCTGCTGGCGTTCTCAGAGCGTGTGCGCCGCCAGCCGCCTTCCTCACTTGATCAGCTGATCGTCTTCACGCTTGAGACTACCAACACGAATGACCGAGTTTACTCTTCGTTGTTGTGACGACGGGGCTACGAGATCACATGCGCACGCTTGTTGCTTCAAAATACTCGGCTCATAGCCGACTCCCCATCATCGTCATCGCCCACGCTGCCGCTAGCAGACTCATCAGCGCCGCTGCCAGTGTCCTTTGCCCGGCCCCATTACATTCGTCACTCTCGCAGAGGCACGTCTCTACAGCCACTCGTCCGAGCGAGGCGCTCCGCCACTCCTGCACCGCACAGCCCCTGCCTCCGGCCAGCGCATCGGCGAGCGCGGCCGTGGTGCCGCTCGAATTCCAGGCGCCAAAGTCGTGCAGAGGCTGCAATACTCGGGCATTGTCTCGATCAATTGGATTTTCACACACGAAATCACCTGGATCGTTCGATAGATGGTCGAGAGACAGCCTCGGACGACAACTTGCACGTCTGCAAATTACACGCGTCGAATATTGACGGTCGATCCATGGGAGCACAGACATTTGTTCTCGGAGACGACCTTGATGCACGGCGACGAGCACTGCTCCAGAAAGTCGGGGTTCGCGGCGAACGGCTCTTCGCAGTCGATCGAGGCCGGCGCTTCGATGCGGAATCTGCAGGCGATCGACGAGCTTCACACACTTTCAACACAATCTCGCAGATCTACGGTTCACTGAGAACTGCGTCGCCACGCTCTCTAGGCAATCCGATTCTAGAAGAGAAGGAGGGGAGTCGATCGGGGCTTCGTCGGCTCGCGCACGCGTAAATGACTCACGTCGGTCGCAGGGTCGGATGTTCGACCGGCGTCGTGGATCCGCCCATGTTCGTGCCTGTCGTCGTCGTCGTCGTCGTTGTTGGCGTGGAAGATAGCGGCGAAGTGGACGAGATGATGGGCGTGGACGCTGGAGGGAACCCTCGAATCGGCATCCGCCACTCGTGTCCCGTCTGACTGTACACGACGGGACGAGCGCGTGGCATGATGGGAGCGATCATCGACGACGGGTCGTAGTCGTCCGGGAAACGTGATCGACGGGGTAGAACGAGACCGCGACGCGCCTTCTTCGAGCGCGAGGTCCGAAGGCGACCCATTCGGCGGCGCACGGCCTCCTCTTCGGCGTCGAACTGACGCTGACGAAGGAGGTAGGCGGCTCGACGACGTTCCACGTCCGCCAAAAGAGCGCCGACTTCGGCCAGATTGCGCGAGGTGCACGTGTAGCAGAGGATCTGAACGACTCGGTCAAGTAGCGCGCCCACATCGATCACTCGTCTCGGGAGCGGAGAGCATCATCTTCTCTTCTTTCTACTACTGAGCAGCACGTGAACGGACGACGCTCTACTGCCGGCATTTCAGCGAGTCGCATCAAGCGGACTTTCGGATCAAGCGAACAGCACTCACGCCATGGGAATGGGACGCGGACGCCACCGATCTCCTCTCCTCGCCGGCCACGTTGAGCAGCACTCGTCGGAAGGCATTCGCGAGAGTCGCTCCAGCGCTCTCCTGACTGCTGGGCCTGATCAGCGCGGCGGCTACCAGGAACGTCAGAAGCCAGGTCGTGACGGGCGGCCCAGCAGAAGCGCCACCAGCAGCCGAAGAAGAAGCACCGCCAGCAAGAGCCATCTTTTGCGACTGGGAGACGGTTGGACTGTGGGAGTGGGAGCAAAGGAGGAGAAGAGTGACCGACTTGTCTAGCTCAATGACAGCGTGCGCCTCCCCCCGCTCTGTTGACTCTGCGAGCGAGAAAGACGAGCACGCGAGTGCGCCAACCAACGACGAGGAGAATATGATCGCACCCGGGGGGAGGGGTGGTGGCGGTGGGGAGTTGCATGCACATCTACAGACCTATGCGCATTGTCTCGTTCGTTTGCTTCGTGCACCCAGTTTTTGTGAAGACGAGGAGAACGACGACTAGGTCAGGTTCCTGCAGGAGAGAAGAGACTACGCACAACTCACGATGGGCGCCGCTCGGAAGCAATGAGAAGGTGCGGCGGAAGATGGACTCGACACAGACGGACGGACGGAGACTGGGCTCAACGCGTCAGACGGGAGATGAGCAGAAACAGGGTGCGGTGAACAGAAGAGGCGCGCCATGCAATGCCAGAATCTCGATATTTATCTCAGATATCAGTCGTCCCTCAATCGTTCGTTGTGCTTCTCTTGAGCAAGATGTGGTTCTGTATCTCTCTGTCCGTCCTCCGTCTGCATGGATATCTCTTCTTCATCATCTCTGAGTGCTTCTCGTTCGTCTTTCTTCTCAGTCAATACTGTCACATTGGTAAGTGCGTAACCCGTCCGTGTGTGTGTGTGTGCGCGTGTGTGAAACGTGTGGCAGAGGTGGAAGAGGAAGCAGCAGCAGCAGTAGCAACAACACGTGCCTCGCTCTAGATTCTCTACACCCCGTCGGAAGAATCGTATCGAAAAGCCAAAAGCACCAGTGTTGCGGCGGATTGTCCGTGTCACAAGTAAGCGGGGAGGGGCCGTCTCAGCGGGCAAGGACTCAAGAATGCGAGAGATGTGTCCAGGAAGTAGAGGGGCAGCTACGGAATCCGTTAGTCATCGTCCTCGGGCGGCTGGTTCTTGCGCTCGACGTAGGCCAGTCGCTCGCAGAGGATGGCGTGCGCGATCAGCTGTGCAATCTGGAATAGGCCAGCTTGGAAACGACTGAGTCGTCCACTGAGAATGCCGAACGAAACGGGCTGCGACGGGAGTCTGAGAGCACCGCCGTCATGCCCTTCTGTGCTTTCTCGCCACCGACATGCAACGACAACATCGGAGACGGGAAATTGGCGTCTGCTGTATTCAGCATGCGACGGAAGGAGAATATAGTGGAGCTCTCGAATCCCAACAAAACACCGTCAAAGTCCTCCTCCCCACAAGACCGCACCTGTAAGACGACACAGACGGCGAAGCAGAGTGCCAGCAGATGTTCAGAGTGCCTGAATCCGGAGAGAATCTCGGTTGCAGGCTGACAGCCCGGCGCCTTGGGATCCGCTGCACACGCCTGCGTCCACTTCGTCTCGAGATCCGTATGGATCTGCACATAGATTGACGATTTGCACGCCATCACTATGATTGCGGTAAAACCTTGGGCCGAATCGTCGCGACGAAGATGACGAGAACGAACTGCAGCATGAGCAGGATAACCGAGCCGAGGATATGCTGAGGAGTGTGGTTTTTGCATTTTCCGTCATAGGGCTTACAATGGATAAAAAAATCGACTTGGTCGACTGCAGAGCAGCCAGACCGAAGAGGGAAAGTACAGCGAAGGCAGACGACGAGAGTACGACGAGGCCGACCGCGAAGTAGTACTGAATTGAAGGGAGTGACTGAGGGTTTCAACACCAAATCAAGCTACCAGGGTGGTGTCGTGAGTTGTAGGCGCTACTCTAGGACCGGGCGGATGCAGAGCAGCCAATAGACCGGTGGCTATGACGGCGAGCGCGAGAACCTGCAAGTATGGATTGCTATACAACATATGCGCACTGATTGACGAGAGCTTGGATAATGGTCTGGCTGAGTGACGACAATTGCGGAAGAACGAATGTTTCTCCTAGCACACTTGAAATTTGTATGCAGGCCTCGTTTGCTTCCTCAAAAATCCGCCCATTAATGCGATGCAAATCTTCGGCTGCCTCTCTCATTTCTATTCCGTCTTTCTTGACGCACAGCCTCGGATGCATGCCCGTCATTTGCCCTCGTTCCGTCCTTTCTCTATCCGCGTCCCCCCCCCCTTTCTGTCCGCCCTCTTCCTGAGCACGTAACAAGAGCGGTGTCCGTGACCAACGCCCCCTCCCTCCCTTTCAGGATTATCGATCGACGCGGGTGGCGCGCACGCACGACGGCACCCTCCCCTCTTTCTCTCCCTCCCCCTCGCTTTCCTTCCTCCCCTTCCACACGCAGCCGCCGGACGCTCATCTTTGCTCGGCCCGCTCGAGCAGCACGCGCGCGCGATGGAAAACAGCGCGACGCCGCCGCCGCTGCGGAGAGTGTCTTGCACGTGAATGAGAGCAGAAGAGAAGAGGAAGATGGGGTGTAAATGAAAGAGCGCTGCAAGGATACAGAGATTATCCGTCGCCGGATCGAGGAAAGAAGATCGACGGCGCACGTGGAGGGGGGTCGCTGAATGTGACAGGAAAGTTGGCTTTACGTGTGACGACGACGACGACGACGGCTTACAGCGCCATCAATCTTCGTTCGTTTCACCTCTTGGCTAACCGAGAACAACGTGTTGTTGTTTGACAAACAATTGTTCCCCGGGGCAACTGCGAAGGGGCAGTCGCATCCAACAACCCAAGACAAAAGCGCAAAAGAAGAAGGAAAAATGAGCTACCAGTATGGTAGCCGTCAAGACGACGGCCACAGTCTTGAGCCGTGGCGGCATTGCGACTCGGCTGCTTTTCGACGCGACCGCCCTCTGCTCGCGCTCCTCCTCCGGAAGCAGAAAGGAGCGGAGAGGCGCGTAGGCGATTCGGCTGCCTCTGGTGCGTCGCCGGCGTCGGGTGCTGCTGCCGCTCCTCCTCAGCAGTCTGTCGGGCGCCGTTGTCGTCGTCCTCGTCGCCCGACGCTGCAACTGCACCCAATTTGTGCGGTGGCGGCGGCAGCGCCCCTGAGGGGATGATCGAATTCGAGCGTGCACGGAGAAGGCGAATGGCAGATGGACAGACAGACCGCACGATCGTCAACAACGAGAGCGCCGTCGTGTACAACGCGCTAACAGACGGGTTGGGCGCGATCCAAAGAGAAACGACGGGAGACGTTTGCGGACTCGGACAACGCCAGTAGGATCGATAGCATGATTTGTGTCTCATTTCTCGCGTCTCTCACGTTCGCACGCTATTTGTCGCCGCGAGAGACCGTGTCAAACGAAGAGACACTCGACAGTCAGACACGAATCATGTTACCGATCCTGCTGGCGTTGTCAGAGGACTGTGCACACCTGGCTGACCGCAGAGTGTCCACACAATCGTGTCGCGCTTCCGCTGACGACTCGCGTAGGAGGGACAGGTGGGAGCGGTACTCCCTCTCCTATCAATGGGCTTTCAACACGCACAAACAACGGGTGGACAGGTCCGGTGGTGAGTCATCGCCGCTTCGCTCGCATTCCCTCTTGCACGTTGCCGTCACCGACCGACCGACCGACCGAGAAGCGGCGAAATAAGGAGCGTGAGCGTCGCGAAAATTGGTGAGCGTTGGCTCGAGCGCACGCTCACCGGCACCGCACGGCTTCTCGGGATTGGGAGCAGGCGGAGACGAAGGGAAACGGCCAGCCGCGCGGTCTTCCGAGGCGAGGAAGAGGAGTGGAAGTGGGAGGGGGGCGTGTGCGTGTGTGGCTGGCAGACTGGGCACGGGCGTCGCACACACCCCGCCTCCCCCTTTGGCGTCGCGCGCTCCCCTCGCCCCCCTTCCGGAAGGCCAGCGGCCCACGTCAATTAGCTTCCTCCCTCCTCTCCGCATCCGTGCACGCTTCTCGCCGTCCTCCTCTTTTTCACATCGCTCATAGAGAAATCGCCCGCCGTTTATCGTCGCACACGGTGATGCGGAGCGCCTCACTGCTGAATAGGGATGGTGCATGATTTTTGGAATTTTCACTCCTCTTTTGAAATCAAAATCGAAGCTACGGAATTGGAGATCGCCGATGCCGAGTGATAGCACAATGCGGGGAGTTTTCGGGGCGACGGAAAACCCGTAGTCTATCCTTCGTCGTTGCCACCGCTGCACTCGTCGTTCGACCGATCACTATACAACCGACTTGCGAGTGCACGCGCACAATCACGACTAGACACGGGAGGAGGGAGTAGACGTTATAATCACTGACCACGCGGTGCTAGTGGAGTCTTATCATGCGTCGCCGCCGCCGCCGCGCACCACTTCTACGTTCGTCCACTCAACGCCGGGTCATTGTCCTGCTTTTCAGGCGCCATGCACGTGTCGTGGGCGGTGGCGGCGTACGGAAATGAGCATCATGATTGGTCGGGGATACGATGAGGCGGAAGCGAGCATTGCGGAATGAGTGACATGCCACGCTCGTCGCAGCAGCAGTAGCAGCAGCGGCATTCGCCTGCAGCCGCCGCCGCAGCTTGTTGGCAGCCGTGCAAGAAGAGAAAGACAGAGGGAGAGAGAGAGGGTGGAGTGGGATGGGGGGAAAGCTGTGGCGGGGTGGTGGCGCAGTCGGCGATCAATCGATATGCCTTCTGCTGTTTGCTGGGCGTACGCAGGAAGCGCGAGACGGAGAGAGGAAAGAGAGTAAGCGAGCGAGCGAGCGAGTGAGACGACGGAGAAGGCAGTGACGCAACGCCGCACAGAGCGGGAGAGGTGCAACGACTTTGTTTTCCTTGGTTGGAGGAAAGCGGCGAGCCGCTGCCACGGGTGACTATGCTCACCAGCAGGACGGATGACAAGCTCTCAGTTCATGGCTTGTAATCAATCGATGATAATGGAGAATCTCTGTCTGCTGTTGCTAGACAAGAAGAAGACCAAGGCGTCCTCTCCATCGGACGACTGCGATGGAATGGATATGATGTGTGCGGAGAGTCGACGGCGTGCGATGTAACACCGAAAAATGAATAACAATGGTCTCCAAAGAGACGACGCTCCCCCGATCTCTGCTCTCTATCGAGCTCTACAATCAATCACGTGAGAGAAGTTGTTTATGGAAAGACAATGGCGCAGTTTGGTCTGAAAAACAATGTTGCCGTCATCATGAGCACATGTCTCTTTCCTGCGCGCGCTAAAATTACTGACCGACTCAGCGTGTGTACATCCGTTGATCTCAAGCGCGACGAATTAGATATGCGCGTCCGTTTTGAATTGACAAGAATAGCAATGAAGGGAATACGAAAGAACGAACGACGCGTGTAGCATGAGGATCGAATCGATGGGCTCGGATATGGCTGCGCTCTCGTAAGTGGAATTATGAAGAACTAGCACTAGAGGAAGTCGTCCGTCTAGTTGACAAAGTCGTCCGGCGACGTCGGGATTTGACTATTGCGATTGTTGTTGTTGTTGTTGTTGCTGCTGATGGCATTGTTCGTTCGTCGTCTGTGCAGTGCCGCGTCCACCTGACATGGATACGATTAGTCCGAACGATCACGTTCTCCCTCTACCAGGTCGTCTTCGATGCCATCACGGAAGAAGTAGCTTCGCAGCCCGAGCGGGTTGTGTGGTGCCGCGTTGTGGATCACGACCGTCACCTGGAACGACTCGAGTACGTCTTTTTTCGGATCCACTCATTCTCTCGTGGTTCAGCAAACAGTCTGGCAGCTACACGTCTCGCTCCCTCCTGCCACACTGTCAGACTTACGGGAAACTCTATGACTAACGACCGAGTCACGCTTCCACGCCGCCAGCAACAACAACAACAGCAATATGCGCCAGAAGCACACGAACGTAATGCCGTATCTCGTCATCGTTCGATATAGGGGCAATGCTGTCGCTCGCGCTCACCTCCCTGTAGTCCGGGCACTGCGTCGCGTTCACGTCCAGACAGCAATAGTAGTCGACTTGATTATGGTAGCAGCACACCGTCTCCGCGTCCGGTCTGTCCGGGAGCGCATTCACGCAGAGCGAGTTCTGATGCGGCAGACACTTCCGTGGTTGGCCGTCCGGCCTCAGCATGGGTCTAGCGCCGAAGGGACAGGGCGCGATGACGAGATGCTGAGGCGGCTGAGGCAGGAGATCATCGCCGCCTTGTGCATTGATCAGAACGGCAGCAATTGGAAGAAGTAGCAGCGCAGTGGTGCAGACGTGTCTCCACATGACCGGCATCTCGTGCAGCAGCAGCAGCGGTGATGAGACGGATGGAAGGAAGAGAGGAGAGGAGGCGAGGAAGGAAGCGTATCTGGGGCGGACGGGTTAGCTCGTCTCTGCGAACGGGCGAAAGTGCCGATATCAATGTCGTCGTCGTCGTGGTGGTGGAGGAGGAGGGGTGAGTGAGATGATTGTGGACGACCGAAGAGCCATCCGCGTCGACACAATGCCAGTGAAAATGAGGAGAGCGAGCAGGAGGCACAGGTGAGAGGAGAGGGAGGATAATGCGCGCGCACGAGAGAGTGGAATTGAGTTGTTCAACTTTGTTCCGCGGAACGCCCATCTCTAGTGTATGAAATGCCTGTAATCTGCCTGTTTAGCATGAAGGAGCTCGTCGTGCTCTCCGTGCTCGTCACGTGACTGTCGCCTCTGCTCAGTTCAACTTGTCCGGCGGAAACGCGACTCTTCCGCTAGCGCTGGCATCAATTCTCGAGCTTCTCAAGGACGCGACGGCCGATAGGCTCGCCCAACTGCTGCAAAACTTTCACTGAACCCACCTCCCGACACTGTGTAAACTTCCATCGGGACGCAGGCAAGAGAGACATCGTCTGCAACGGAGACAACTCGTAAAAACCGACCAGGTTGAAGATTGATGAAAAGAAGAGAGTCGTCGATTAAATCGTCAGTGATTGTCGCAATGGCGAGAGGAAGTGATTTCTCCTGCGCCGCCGCTCTTCCACTTGACCGTTGCACCGTTCCGTGATCGACTGTGAACAATGTGCGACGTCCTCAATTCGCCGCCCACGTTACTCGATCGAGCGGATGCATTCTTCAACAGAAAGAACGACAGCACTCGTGCCGGTGGTCATGGCTGTTGAACCTCTACATATTTATTCGTGCCTGATCGCAGAGCTGCTATCTGTGTCGATCGACCACCCGGTCGAGTGGAATTTCTCGCGTTTCGTCGGTCGCCTCGTCGGACGCCCTGAAACGAGTGATTACAAGGGAGAAAGAGAGAGGGAGAGAGGTGTGGTAACTGTGAGAGTGCTCGCCACCCTCCGAGAGAGTCTCGCAGTCGATCAGTCAGTCAGTCGGTCGGTCAGTGAGCGCTCGACGACGTCGCCGTGACAGCGTCTCATTCTTCCGCTAGCACCACGCCATCTGCTAGAGCTGTAATTCTCTGGGAAATGCCCCGGGATATTTTCCCATAAGGATCTCGTCTCGCCAATCCCGAGACGACGCGTCCCGTTCCGGGACATTAACGACTCTATTCTCGATTCAACAGGGGGTGTTTGCGCTTGTTTTTTCGAAAGGTAGATTGCACGCCACGTGACGTGACGAACGATTGACAATGCTCCGGAAACGAGACAGCATCTGTCTCTGCCGTCGTCATTGCTGTCGTCGCTGCCGCCGTCTCTTGTGTCACGCGTTTACCTCTTCGGTTTACGGCAGTTCACAGAGCGTGCACCTCCACTTCGTGTCACGCCAACTCCGCCGCCGTCACACAATCATCCCATCATCATCGTCAAGTCGTCTGACGGTAGCGAGGGCGAGTGACCTTGACAAAAGAATGAGAGTGAATCCCGGGAGAGCGGGAGCATCACAGCCAGCAATTGAGAGAGAGAGAGAAAGAGCGTGCAGCATGTAGGTATGTCGTCGACACCCCTCTCACTATCGGCGTCGGAAAACACACGCCCCTAACTTGCGCGCGCGCACGCGCTCGTCCACATCGACGTCGGTGGGAAGACGGGAGAGGCGGAGACAATCAGTCTCGCGAAGAGTGCTTGGCGAGTGAGCGGAAACGAGGTGTTCCTGTCGCATCCCAACGATCTCTGTTTCCGTTAGCAATATTGTTGCGTATATAGTGGCACAGTTCTTGTCGATCCGCCTAATATGCGCACTTCCGGCATGCAAAATTGTTGTTGTTGCTGTTGTTGACACTAACAATAAAATGCCTTCCGCGAGAGACGCAAAGAGTTTTGCTACTAGCAGACAGAGGTCGGATGAAAGGGGGTAGTCGGATCCGCTGATTCTGAATATCTGGTTAGTTTTCGCATTCAGCGCACGGTTGCTGCTGTTTGAATGGGAGTGGGACTGCGTTTTATGGATTTTTCCATCCGCAACTGCCGTAATCTGTGATGCCGCCCGCATGTGATGATGCCACTGATGATGACAATGCACTCTTTCTGTGGCGGCATGAGTCTCCGACATGGAAAAACGGCTTAACCCCTACTTGCCTGCCTGCCTGCCTGCCTGCGGCGCCGCCGGGATTTGTGCTTACCCACTCATCGCTCGCTCGCTCGCTCGCTACCCACACTGCCACCACCACCACCGCCACAACACAATAAATACACACCTTTTGTCGGGGGCGGCGCTCTGTCTCGTTCCGTGTATGCATGTATGAGTCTGTCGAACAGGATGGGGGCGGGTTGTCATTTTGACATGGCGCCGCTGTTGTCGTCGCCGTCACAGTCGACGGCAATAGCGCGCACCCATTGATAGACGATACATACGGGCGGAGAAGGTGACGACGACGACGGCGGCGGCGGCGGCAGCGGAGAAGGAGACATTGGCGTTGTTTTCTGTTGTTCCATCTCCATTTATGGCCCCCGCACACCTACCCCGCTGCTCTTTTGTCGTGGTGTCGCTGTGATCTGGCTCCGGATCGTGCTGCGACCCAGCGCGTTTGGTGATCGTCTACTCGGATTAGACGGATTCTCTTGTGCCCAAACTTGCGCGCGTCTTTCTGTGTGATCGCGGCGTCGATCTTTCGACTCTTCCGACAGCGGCGGCACGATTTCCGTGATCTCTGTGCAGTTCCAAGATTGGTTGCGCAGATATCCAGAGATCGGGTTGGCAGCAAGCCAATGCGGTCTTCCGCACCACCCTCAGTCCGTCTACTTTCTCATCCTTGTATCTCCTTCATATCATTGCCGCCGCCGTCGTCGTCGTCGTAATCACCCCATCGTCGAGGGGGCGGCGGCTAATCCGAGACGCGCGCCCGTCTGTCCGCGACACCTATCCGTCCATCTATCATGCACGCCATTCTCTTTTCCGCATGTAGACCGCGAATGCTGTCTGAAAGCGCAAAGCGCTCCCCCGCGGACGCCGTCTCATGCAAATCTTCGACTTCGTCCTCGTCGTCGTCCGGTCTTCCGGCAGGCAACAACAACAACAACAACAACA
>JACMII010000065.1:23377-46339 GCA_014805405.1 Bunonema sp. RGD898 | reverse complement strand
TCGTGAGCAGGGGTGGTCTGACCCTCGGGAAAAGAGCGTATGGATTACGTACCCGTTTACGACCGAGATATGGTCGTTGTTCCTTCCTTTCACCGGAAACAAGCAAACACGAGTTTTGACGAGTCATCCTCCTTGCAAGTACATCTTCACTGGTGGTTGAGAGTGTTGGGGATGACGTAACACGAGAGGGAGAGATTTGAGTCGGCGAAAGAGGCGAGCTTTTAGTCTCCGATTCCGATTCGTGACTCGGGCGTTTCAACTCGTACCGGTGGCTCGGGGTCCTCCGAGCGCTCGTCAACCCTGTCGACTTCGGATCTGTTCACGGCACTGCCAAACACCTACGAGACCGGGAATGAGGAGGAGGACAAGCGACTGAGATCGCTTCATCACGCCGCCATCGAGTTCCTCACGGTGCAGCAGCGGTTTGTCGACTACATGCACGAGATGAACGTCACCTTCCCCGCCTATCTGGAGCAGTGGGCCGACCAGAAAGGCGCCAAGTCGATGTTGAGGAGCAGAGAGGATGGGCAGCCGCATCCGATCATCCAGCTCAAGAAACACATCGCGCAGGTGCATCCTTGTTTCACGACGCCTTTGCTCCATTTCGCCATTTTCATTTCGAATGGAGCGCACATGTATTCTTGTCGTCTTCAGATCTTCCCAGTCCACGAGGCCTTGCTGACCGAGTTTCGGGCCAAGATCGTCGTCTTCACGTCTCTTCAGCCGGACCTGATGTCGGTCCTACAGAGACACGCGCCGTTCCTCAAGGTTTCTCGCATCGCCGAGTGGGGAATATAGCAATGATTCGATAGGTATGCCGGAATTTCCTCGTCGAGAAGGCCCGACTCGCCTCGGATCTCTGCCGAGCCCTCAAGGAAGACCGAGAACTGGAACAGGCCACTCTCATGGTTGGATTTTCGAATGTAGGCGACTAGTGGCATGTGTGACTCAGTACGAGCGTCACGTCTTCAAGCGCGGAGTCGGCGGCGTCGTTCAACAGTTGGACCAGGTCCATCAGGTAAGGCGGTCGATTGACTTCCGAATCGAATTGTTGTGGCGTCAGAACTTCCTGCGCTACAAGATCCTGACGAAGAGCTACTCGGACTACTTGCTCAAAGACTCGGAAGAGGCGCGGCGAGCGACGGAGGTTCTCGGACTTCTGGAGAAAATCGCGCAGCAAGTGAACGACGCCCTCGGACTACCGACCTATGACGAGACGCTGCTCATCTACGAGCGATTCCAGGTCAGGAGGGGGGGGCTCTTCGTTTTTGATAGAGCGTGCGAATTTTCAGTGTCGCGTTGACGTCTTCTCGTCGGGTCGTTGTTTCCGGAAAGTGGGCGAGTTGCTGAAGCAGTCGCGCAAGGAAGTGCAGGTATATACACGTCTATTCTCTCCATTGATTGGTCTTATGCGTACCGACTTTAGCCCCGCTGGCTGGTCCTTTTCTCGGACTCCCTGTGGATCTGCCGCGCCGCCGCGGGCACCGTCTCGAGCGGCGAGCCCATCTTCAACATGGACATGGGCCGCTTCTACAACATCCCCATCGGCCAGGTTGGTATTTGTGGCAGCGTCCAATCATCATGCGCACGGGTGCAGCTCTCGATCTCGACGGTCGAGGACGACGAGTTGGAGCGGGACTTCCAGATTCAGTCCAAGCAGAAGAGCGCCCTGTTTCGGGCCAGCTCCAAGCGGGAGAGGGACACTTGGTTGGAGGCGATTCGCACCGCTGCGGCCGCCTATTTGGCCGCGAGACAACGGCGAAGTGGCGGAGCGAGACGACGGGAGGGCGACGGGCACAGGGATGAGCATGATCCGGAGAGGACGGCGACGACTGGAAGCCACCACCACCATCATCATCACCACCAGCACCAACATCCTCGAGAAGAGGCGACCGCACCGCCGGCCGTGCTTCCGGTCTGGATCGCGGACCAACGCTCGAGCAAGTGCATGATGCGCGGCTGCACGACCGAGTTCTCGTGGCGCCAACGACGGCATCACTGCCGAAGTTGCGGTTGGCTCGTCTGCGCCAAATGCACCGGTCGCGCGCCCATCCCGCTGTACGACTTCGAGCGACAGAGGGTCTGCGCCGAGTGCTTCGACGTGCTGCGGGACAAACGTACGCGCGCAGACTTGTCTCTCCTTATTCCCACGCCCCCTCGTGCTTGTGAACGAACGAACGAATGGCTGCGATTTAGTCGAGCGGGACGATCTCTTCCCGGCGAATCGTACGCACACCAGCAGCACCGGTCAACGTCTGGTCTCGATCAGCGGACGGTGGCTCGAACCGACGCGGCTCTTCACAGCTCCGCAGAACGCCCATTTCCGACGAAGAACCGACTTGATGGGCGACGTGTTGCGACAGAACGGCGGCGGCGGCGGCGGCGACAACAACAACGTTGCGAAGACCTCGGCCGCGTCCGAATACATTGCGGCGACGGGAGAGGTCGAGCTGAAGACGGGCCGCAACAAGTGGGCGCATCGACACGCGCGACTCCTCGACGGGGCGAGGATCATGTTCTTCAAGGCGGCACTGGTATCATATGCCGACCGTTGTGCAAGCGATGATTGACAACGAGTGCAGGATGCGGACCCGTCCGAGTCGAACATCGTGTTTGGCTACGCCGTCGACGAGAGTGTCGACGACGCGACGGGGAAGGTCGTCTTCACGCTGACGCACTCCAACCAGGTCGGATCGAGCGTCTTGATTACGCGCACTAGTGTTTCGCGCTGGAGAGAATTGTGGGCCAAAAACAGTCGCCCGTGCTCAGATTCGCGTGCCGGGCAGCGGTCAGCAGCTGCACGAACTCGCCTTCCGCGTCGACTCCTCCACCGCCGACAAGTGAGCGATCCACCACTTCCTGAGTCAGAGAATCGGCTCAACCTGTGCAGATGGACGCGGGCGCTGAAGCTGATCTCGCTCGAGCCGGACGACGACGACGACGACAACAACGATAATTACAATTACGGCGACGAAGACGATGAGGACGACGGCTTCGAGTCGGTTGACATCAACAGCTAATCCTCCTCCTTCCTTTCGCTTCTTCCAATGCGTGAGAGCGGTCTTTCCGAGTGTGCCAGTTGTGACGCAAAAAGCACTGGAAGCAGCAGCAGCAGAGCAGAGCAAGGGACAAGCAGAGTCCCTGTCTGCGATTTGCATAATGTGTACCAAGTCCGGGTCAGCAGCAGCAGCCATCACACAATCTTCACATCGAACGATTATCATTATTGTGAACATAGTAGACGCTTGTACGAGAAGACAACACAAAGTTCATGCGCACACCCGGTCAGCAATTGAAGTGGCGGATAATCTCAGTGAAGTGCAGTGATGCGTTCTCCGAATACAGACTTGCGATTTGCTTTGCGCTCTATTGTGCCATCTTTGAACGAGGCTCCCACGCCCACGGTGCCTCCTGACGAAAAGGAAGGGGCGGGGGGAGAGAATTGCCGGGTCGCCAGATTTGTCGCTCGCACTCCCAGCCCCCACACCATGCATTTGTACACATGGTCCAGCCTGTTTTTGTACGCCCGCTGAGAAGGACTGCACCTCAATGGGCGAAGTGAGTTATTAGATGGTGCTGCTGTCCTAATATGTATAGGCGATGACGGCAGCCACGCCGACGCCCTCGGTGCAGCGGACGATCATCTCGATTTTGTGCGTAGCGTATGCGCAGATTCGACTCTGTCATTACGGAGTGCAATAATGCGGCAGCAGGATTAAATAGGAGGGCTCGCCACATTCACGGCGGCTCTGTTCCGTACCCCGAGGGAGGGCTTGTCACAAAGCCACTAGTCAATGGTCGCCCGGCCCTAATCGCCGCCGCGACCTATTCGCATCTGCGAGTCTCGTACGGCCCTAATGCGATAACGCGCCTCTCGTGCATTCGGCTTAATCGACCCAGATGTGGCGACGATGATGTTGAAGCAGCGAGCGTGCGCCCGTGTGTGTGTAGAGGGGCGTCTTGTACGATCTTGACCCTTCTTGGATCGCCAAGAAATCGCGGTTGTACGAGCAGTGTATGGGAGGGGGACGATTCCGGTCGCTACCCTGTGAATCGTCGACACGACGGTGGGGATGAGAGATTCTGAACGGCGAGAGGCCGCCGCCGACTCGCTCGCAGTGGTATTTTGGATCCGCCCCGGCCAGAGTGAGCCTACCGAGATTGCTATCGTATACCTATTGCGTACGCCGCCGCCGCCGCCACCCATTCAGATGTTCCCCCCGAAACGGCAGGTCACATAGGTGATGTTGTTGCTGTGCGTGTGAACCGTCCGCCGTCGTTGCCATCGTCATGTGTGTCGTCACGAAGAAGTGTGTGCAATGGTGTCTGTGTCTCTTGTCCTCTGGCGTCACGACGACGACGACGACACGTACGTTCGTCATCGCCATCATCATCATCGTTGTGAACCACGATGAAGGGTTGAAGAGGCGAAGAGAGCCACTCACGGAATGCATGCGTCTCTGAGGACCCAGCCACCGCGCATGCATTTTTCGTCTCCTTTTCTTCTCCCTCTCGTTTTCTTTCTCCCTCGACCCCCTCCCCCTCTTTCTCCCTCTCCCGCCGGCCCGTCTCCTCACAATCAGCTCGCCTATTCGTGACTTCTTGTTTTGCCGCCGCCGCCTCGTGCGATGACGGTGCGCAGAGTTACCTGTGTGCGCGCGCGCGCGTGCAGATCACCCCTTCCCTTGGGGCACAGTCTTGTTTTCGCTGTGCGATGGCATCATGCATCATTTCAAAATTTGGCCGTCATTCAACGTCCGTTCGCGTATAAAAGCCGTCGTTTTCCCCCCGAAAGTAGACGAGTCGTTAGTTGTATGTGTGACGAGGCGTGCGGCACACTACGCGGCGTAGAAAAGAGAATGCGAATTAGGCGACCGGATGTTTCGCCGTTCCATCACATCATCATCTACCACTTCAGCAGCGCACGGCTGACTGCAAAGTGGCTCAAATTTCTCGCATTCTCTAATGTGGGACTACGGCACTGGCGCGCACGTGTGCAGGTGTTTTCGCGTTAAAAGCCGCCGCCGCCGCCGCCGCCCGCTCACCTGCCCGCAGGCACGCAGAGGTTCGAATCGTGTCAGTTTGATGATGGATATGCGCATGTGTGGAGGAGAATTGTCGTGCATCCTCGTCACCACTTTAGAGATTGCCAGCACGGATGTGGACGAAAGTATTCTTTAAGGCGTCCCAGTTCTACGTCCCCCCTCCCTTCTCCACCCTTTGACCATGGAAAGGCGATTATGCGGTCGCTTATGTCCCAACGAAGTTGATGCGCCGCTTGACTCCGTTGACTCAGGAATCGGGAAGGCGGAATGGATGACACAAGAGAGCCCCAGTAACGCACATTTGCGTTGATTTCGTTGTTGGGCTCCTTCTCTCTCTCTCTCTCTCTCTCTCTCTCTCTCTGTCTCTCTCTCTCTCTCTCTCTCTCTCTCTCTCTCTTTTTCGTCCACCTCTCAGGGGTGTTCACGGCATGTTGTCGTGCTCCTCCGCCTCCGCTTTGCCTCTTGTCTGGTCTCGGTCGGCGGTCACGCTTCCGCTCGTGACCGCATTCGGGTGCCAGCGTGCGGCTGCAAAGGAAATTAGGTCGTCTGCCTGAGCATGTCGTCATGCCTTCGCCGTCTTCCGTTTTCCAGGCCTCCCCTGTCCTTATTAGTCTCTCTCGTCGCTCTGTAGGGGCGCCTGAAAATTTCCCTTCTCGTCACCCACGTACCCCCTAACTGTGCAGTCGGTTTACGGGAAGAGAGTGCATGAGGGGGACAGCTGCAAACAAGGATGGCGAGGAGGAGGAGGAGGATGACGATAGTGGGAGTGCGGTGCTGCGCGCAAGAAGGAAGACTCGCTCATCGATTATGCTGAAATGAAGACACCGTCGTGAGGGGGGGGGGGGCGAAAGCAGCGCGAGACTAGGAAAGCGAAAGAGGAGAGAGACAGACAGTGATGTGGTGTGGCGTAAAGGAGATGGGCGTGCGGATCAGGACCAAATAATCTTCGGCTCCCTGTATCCCCAAGTCGCCATTTTGGAGATTGAGAGAAGACTACCCCCGCTGCTGACTATATTGCGAGCAACAACTTTCCTCTACGCATGGAATTATGGCGCGACTTTGACTGACTATTCGAGCGCCCACGTGGCGATGCGCGAAAACACGGCGATCTGTCTTTCTTCCCTTTCCACCACGCTGTTTTATGTGTTTTCGCCTGTGCCTAACGAGGAAGATGCAGTCCTAGTCGGTCTATTTCCCACGCCACTTCACCTTTGTCTTCTCCGCTTCTGTTCTCGAGGAGCACGCATACATTTTGAATGATGATGGCGACAAGACTCGGTCACCCTTCCGTGCGTGCCATTCTCGCTTGCTTTCGGTCGAATTTACTCCCTGTCCTCTTTGACCTTGCGTCTTGCATCGCCGCCATCGTCGTCGTCCTCCACCCACTCATGTGAATGTTTTTCTCCCCTTCTTCTTCCAGAGACTTGTTGGTCTCTGCGCTCGGACGATGGACCCAGTCTGGAAGCGTGGGGGCCGCCGTCCAGACAGACCACGTGTTCGTGTTGATTTCCTTCCTCATTTAGTATCCACAACCAACACGTGGCGCTATGCAACAGATGACGAGACTTCTTGCAGATGTTGCTGGGCATAAATCCAAATTCGGTGAACAGCGCATACTTTGCATGTGTGCTGGAAGGGCATTCATTCGGCGTAATGATCGTCCCTCGTGATGATGAGGAGATAATCCTTGGATCATCGGATATGATGTGATGTAATTGGAAGTTCACGCCTTGCCCCCCAACTTACGGGAACACGAGCATAAGTTGTCATGTGCAAGTGTCGGACACTCATGTCGGGCGTTCCTGCACTTCTGGGAAGATGACGCGAATGCGGCTGCTGGCATGGGTGTTGCGCGCACACGCCCGCTGTAAAAGCTTCCGGCTGAAGAAGAAGACGACGAGGACGATGACGGCTGCTCGTGATGGGCGGTGGCGGTGGGATGCAAGACTGGCTCGGCGACACACTCAGCGGTCTCATGAGGCGACTAGAAGGGAGAGAAACTTCTCGCCCTCATATCATCACGTCTCCATCATGACTACATAGTCGGTGCTAGTCATAAGTCTCTCTCACAGCCATTCACCTCCTCCCGCCCCCGCCCCCGCCTTCGCATCGTGTTCGCTCTCGCTCGTTTCCCTCGACGTCCAGCACGAACTTGCAGCGCGCTCGAATCGGTCGGAGACTGGTAGCTTTCGTTGCAGGTGGAAGAGATGTTGGCGGACCTGGTACCGCCGCCTCGCGCCGCAGTCTTGGTGCAGGATGACGAGATGGGCGCGACGACGACGACGACGACAACAACAACGACAGGAAACAAGTCCAAGAAGACGACGGCGACAATGATATCTGCTAGGAGGACCGGCGACGCGGTCAGTTTTCGTTGCAATACGCAGAGCTCAAGTCGTTCGACTCTGATGTAGCACGGATTTGCGTGCGCACAATGTCCGTCTTTTTCCACGTCCTCATCTCATTGCAGAAGCTGTTCCTGGGTTCGGTTCTGCTGCTGGTGGTCTGCGTGCTGGCCGGCCGAGCCGAGGCGCTCACCTACTTTGTGGGAAGTAAGTCGATCAATTAGCGTCTCTGAAAATTCATGAATCAAACGTTCGCTCGCGACGTTCGTGCTCTGCCGCCTTGAAATTCATAAGGAGCACACTTTCAGCTCACGGTTCGAGCCCGAGCACGCGCAGCTTCAGTGCTCCCGCACCCGATCTCTCGTTGCCGTCACTTCTTCCGGCTTCTCTCGTCGCAGAGCTCTCATCGGCGGACAAGCCCTCACAGCAACAGCAGCCGCTCTCGGACGCCGACCGGATGGCGGTCTTCCAGTTCTGCCATCTCCTGCCAAAGATGCGACATCGAGTGGCCGACTATGCGCAGGCGCACGAAATCTGCCAGCTGCTGATCGCTCATCTCGAGAAGTACTTCGAGGCGAAACGAAACTATGCCGCCGCAGCGGTTGAAGATCAGAGCTCGGACAGCAGCATCAGCAGCAGTACCAGCAATGACGAGGAGCAATAAGGAAGAGCGAGAGGGAAGTGTGTGACAGTCGTCGTCGTCGTCGTCGTCGTCGTCGTCTTCTTTTTCTTCTTCTGTACGAACAACCGATAATACACCACCATCACTCACTGACCGAGAGACAGAGGCAGACAAGATGCAATGAAGAGGGCGGTCATGTTTACTGATCGCTTCCATGCAGTAGTCACTCACTTGCGAGCGTCCTCTCGGAAGACCTGCGCGCAGAGCAGCTTGCCAGACGCTAGCAATGCGAGTTCGAAGCCACTAGGTCGTCAAGCGACAAGCAGTCGAACGAGGTCGCCACCCGCTGTGCGTCGTCACCACCATCTCAAAATCCCCGGGACCCGAGCTCTTCTGGCGAGAGCTAGAATGTGTAGACTGCTGGCGTCGATCGATCCACGAGTCGCGTTCCTTCATTCTTCTCCACTCGTCGCACCCAGATCGAGGTGTCTCGCTGAATTTCCCGTCTTCCTCATTGCGTGGAACTCACAAAACGACTACCCTCTCGTCCGGCGTCCCCTCGAGAATGATGGTTCTTGCGTTTGTGGCCGCGTAGTTTTGTCTGTATGTCGGCCGTAGTAGTATTCCGATGATCAACCATCGATGCAACGTACACTAGCATTAGCGGTGGTACGGGCGACGATCTTACCGATACGTCCTCGAGCGAGATTCGCCTTTGCGTCAGATTCTGCGTCATTATTCCTCCTCCTTCTCCTCCTCCTCCTCCTCCTCCTGCCCCGTTGGACGAGACGTTCGCGGCCGAGCCGTCGGCCGTCGTGACATTCACCTGTCAAGAGAGAGGTCAATCCAGTCAACAACAGCCAGTGCAATCGCGTCAGCACCAGTTTTCCGTTGATGGCCAGCATCGGCGAGCGTTCCTTGCATCGTTGTTCACCTGCCAAGCAGTGGCAGCACGAGCACAGTCGTCGGAATTCGCGCTTGTACACATCCTAGCACAACGCGCCATGTTGACGATGCGAAAGGGGAGCGAAGGTGATACGTTGAAGAGCCAGTAGATGATTGGATTGAGCGCCGAGTTCGCCATTGCGATAAAGTGGAAGGCCAGGAAGAGGACGTTGATGTAGCGCCAGTCGTTGATGGCGGGCTCGATCTCGCTCACGGCCAGGTAGGACTCCAGCGGGAGCCAGCTGAGCGCGAAGACGCAGACGACGATCCGCAGGGTGCGCTGCACCTCCACCACGCGTCGATTCAGCTCGTCGGACGCGCGCCACGACGTGAGCCAGAGTCGACATTTGAGAAGGATGTAGGCGCCGGAGAGCAGGACAAAGGGCAGGAAGTACTGGAGCACGATGATCGCGAGCTGGTAGCCGTGCCACCAGGTGGCCGCCTCGTGCTCGGGTCGGCACTGCGACGAGGGAGGGGATTCCGAGAGGTCAATCGACTCGCTCGCTCACGAACCTGTCGCTCCTCGGTCACGTAGTGGAAGAGCGAGAGCGGAACGAAGAGCAGGACGGCGACGAGCCAGATCAACGCCACGATCAGCCTGCAGCGGATGTATGGGATGCATGCCGCCAGAAGGGAGGCCGTAGAAGGCCGTCATCAACTGAGCATGCGCAGGCTTCAGACGGTACGCCCTCGGGGCAAAGACGCGCGCGGTCTCGTGCAAGGACGCGGCCGTGACCGTGTAGGCGGCACTCGTCAGGACCACGGACTCGGCGAACGGAACCACCTGAACGACGTTCGGCCTAGTCGGTGGCACTCGAATGCAGGCAATGCGATGAGTGGTAATCAACCAACGGGCTCTTTGTGTTTCTAATGAACTGCGACTCTCGTGTTCATCCCTTCGTATGGCTGCCCTTCAATTTTTTGAGTAGAAGAGTGGATCGCCGCGCCGAAATTCGAATTAAACTGTGGTGGGAATTGTCGTGCGAAAAGAGCGACGGCACCAACGACATTCCTGGCCTACCTGACAGAGTGCATCGGGCAGTGCGACTCCTTGGAATTGCCAGCGCTGCAAGAGAGTGGGGGAAGTGAAATCGGACGCCCGAAGATTCTGAGCCGAGCACCTGCTCGATGGCGGTGACGTACTTGAAGGGTGTGGCGACCAGCGCCGTAACCAGATCGGCTACGGCCAGGTTCAGGATCAGCACCTTCGTGACGGATCTAGGTTTCCAATGATCGATAATGCTCGACGCACGCCCCAAAGGCAGCGCAGACTTTCGGACGCGTGCCAGCGTGACGTAGAGCACGCACAGGTTGCCGAACACCGCCACCACAATCAGAAGGACGTAGAGTAGAGAGATGACCGTCTGAAAATGTGCACGCCACCACTCTGTCTCTCTCTCTCTCTCTTTTCCAAATTCCCCCTCCGAACAGTCAGGAAAATCGCACTCCGACATGAGAATACGATCGAGTGATTGTCTGTTCGAAACGAGCCATTCCGAATTATGCGACATGCACAGAACTGGTTGGTGCCCTGTCTCAGCAGCTCCGTCAATCGACCTGCTCACTGCTTCCTGCGTTCCCATGTGTAAGTGATCACGGACGGAAGCATCCGTCCGCCACCGCCGCCTAGTCACCTCCCCCGTCTGATCAATCACTCACCATTTCCGGGCCCGAAAACACGTGATAGGGATCCTGGGCAGCGGCGTCGTCGTCGGCAACGACTCCCTCGTCGTCCGGTGGTGGCGTCGCCATGTTTCAGTGTGAATGAGACGCGACGCAATCCGGTCGGCCGGCCGGTGTGATTCCAGACTGCCGCCGCGAGAATTAGTCTCCCCTCTTTTTGCCGCCGCCGCCACTCGTGCGTCGCCGAGTCCAACTCGCAGATGTGTGCGGGCGGGCGGGTGGGCTGCCGCTGCTGCTGCTGCTGCTGCTGAAAGGAGGAGGCGATGAAAACGAGCCTCCGCCCTGCTCCTCTCTCATCCCCTCGGGAGGGGTGGGCAGAGTGAGAAAGAGGGGGAGAGACCAAGTCGTTAACCAGGCGAGTGCAATGCCGATGTGCGACGCCCACACCGGTCGAGAGCAATTCAACAATCACACACAACACACACACACACACACTCAGGACGACCGAACGCCGGAACAAGTGATTGAGGGCCCAAAGATGGACCACCGCCCCGCCCTAGCTTCCGGGTTTGTGGGGAGGGAGGAGCGGCGGCGGCGGTGGACAACAATAAGTCGCACGCCAAATATCACCTCGTACCGTCTCTGTGGTATGCCTGCTAGCTAGCTAGCTAGCTGGCGGACGGAACCCGGCTAGCAATTAGCCACCGTCGCGACCTGGAATTTGGGCTGCCCGAAGAGTGGGCGAGCGAGAGAGAGAGAGAAAGAAGGGAACACACAGCACACAATTCAAGGGCCGAGGCGGGGAGCGAGGAGGCAGACGCCGTCAACAGGAGACGGACGGACGCCGAGATGGCAAAGTGTGGAGAGGGGACTGGAGAGGAGAAGGAGAAGAGGCGGGAGGGGGGAGAGGAGACGAAGAAGAGCCGGAAATGAGGCTGCCTCCTTTTTTTGGAAGGAGGAGTCACAGTCGATTGCTCGTCGCCCGGATTTCAGGCGCGGAGGGCACGTGCCGCGCGGTCGTGACGGCCCACATTTGGATGATGCTTGCTTCCTTCACGGAGAAGAAGGAGAAGATTGGAAAGAGTGGTCGGCGCGCGGCGGCGGCGGCCCGTTGCGTGACTCTGGTGTGTGCAATTCACTCCCCCCCCCCTCTCCCCCAGAGAACTGGTGTCATGTTGCCGTCTTCCTTCTCTTCTTCTTCATGCCAGAATCAAAGACTGATAGACCCGACACCACCACCGCCACCACCACTAAGAATAAGAGAATCACATGCTCTGCATGAGAGGGAGAGACGACTAAAGAAGATTTGTGTACGCGGCAACGACGATTCAATCACACAACCATATGGATGCGAGAAAATCACTAGATGATGAGGACTGAAAGCATCGTAAGATGATCGCAACTAGAGTCGATCCACGCGACCGGCGCGCTCCTCGTGCTGCAATTGCATTTCGATGGTACATCGCCGAGTAGCGGCGGCGCGCACGAACCTGATCCTCGAGGCGCGCCAAATACGCAGACCGACGTTCCTCGACTTCGATCTGCGGACGTGAGTCGTACGCAAAAGAGCGGATAGCGAAAACCTGTTTGTAGCCCACTTCCATGCGCCGATCGTCGATCATCTGCTCGTTCCGTCGCCACGCCTTCTTGTCGTAGCCTTTCATCGTCTCCCTGAAAGCGCGCACCACCTTGTTGGCGCTCAATCTCGAAGACGAACTTGAGCGTCTTCTTGAGCATCTTTCGCGTCTCTCTCTCATCTTCGAGCGCCGTGTCGTCGATGAAGTCGTCCATTTCGCTGTCATACTCGTCCAGATCCTCGTCGTAGTCGTCGAACTCGTCGTCCTCGTTGTCCGTCTGATCGTCCTTAACGAACCCGTACCGGTCCTCGTCCGGTCTCCTCGGTTTCGCACTTCCCCTCGATCCGTCCATCCTCCTTTCGCGCTCCTTCTCGACCTGCCGTCTTCGTGTTTCCGCCAGTCTCCTAGCTTCCTTCTCTCGGTCGATCGCCGATGTGGATGGGCGTTGTCTTGCGCTCCCACTGCCAGATGGCTGCTGTCTATTTGGTTGTCTCCGATCCAGAGCCATCCTCGCGGCGGCCTCTCTCCGTCTCTTCTCATCCTCCTGGATTCTCAGCTTCTTCATTTGCTGCTGCTTTTCGAGCATCGCTTGCTGCATCGGTTGATAGGCTGAAACATCGTCGCCATGCGGTCGAATTTCCCTCAAACTGCGCCGCGAACCTTTCGGTGGTTCCAGGTGTGCGGTGGGTCCGCGCTTCGGAGGAACTCCATCCGCCGGATTATAGCGTACATCGCCGGGCAGGAAACGGCGTTGCGGCTCGACGGATCGAACCGTTGGTGCAGGTAGAGCTGGTCGAGATGGCGGAGGGAGAGTCGCCTTTGCATGCGGCCCGTTGGAAGCAGATTTTGAAGAAGAAGAAGAAGTCGCAGAAGGCCTGTGAGAGTAATTCGCATTTGAACTGCTTCGTCATAGTATACCGATCATCCCGTGGAATTGGCCTGCTGCTGCTGCCGCCGCCGCCGCTGCTGCTGCTGGATGAATATGGTTGTGAGACTGACGATCTCGACAGTTGAGCGGGTTGAGAAGACGGTCTGGGTGCATTCGTGGGTGCCTTCGTAGATGCGCCCGGCTGAGGCCTGACGTTGGCTGACAGTTAGAAGCCTGTAGCAATGGAAATCGAACATTTTCGGTCGAGCTGCCGGTCGCACGTTGTTGAGCGACGAGGCGGAACTCGGCTGAACAGTCGGCTTCGACTTGGAATCGGGTCGCGACATGGAAGATGATGACGAAGCTTGAGAAGTCTGCTTTGCCGCAAGTTGAGATCTGAAACTCCCACGTTCTAGGGAAAACCGTCGATTCGGAGAACTTACGTGCCGACATTTCCGCTCTTCGCTGCTCCATTATGGTGTTGCGGTGGTGGCGGCGGTTGTTTTTCGTTGGTTTGCGTTTTTTTCGGCACAATGCTCGGCGCGGGCGGCTTCAAGGTGGAGAGTGCTTTCCGGTCTCCGGTCTTCGCCGCGCTCATCAGCTGCTTGAAGTCTACTACCTGAACAACATGTGCATTCTCAAGTTGCAATGCAAATAAAATTTACCGGTGCGGCTTTGAGACGCACTTTCGTCGCAGAATCATTCGATTTAGACGACGACGATGGAGGGGGCATAGCGGAAAGTTTCTTTTGACTGAAATTTTACATTCCTTCTAAAATTATGACAGAACAATCGTACGCCTCAGCTCGTCGTCCGCCGAACATCTCGTTGGCGGAGTCCAGTCGATTATCACTATTCGGTCTCGGCTTTTTCGGAGGCTCCGGTCTCGAGTGGATCGTCTGAGTCATCATCATTCCAACATCGCCGTAAAAACGAATTACGCACCTTTTCGTCGTTTTTCCGTTTCTGCACGAGTGCCCGATACACGCCGTCCCGGTAGTGGTCGGCCAGTCGGTCCTGTTCGTCCTAAAACCATCACGTTCGCTGAAAATCAAGAAGAGGACCGACCCTCTCGCGGTCCTGTTTACGGACGAGCTGCTCGGTCAGCTGATGATCCTTCCCGAACCGTATTTGTAGGTCCAGTTCATCCATTCCAAACTGGCGTGCAATCTTCTTGGTCGCCTTTCCGCCATGCGCTTCCATGCGTCGCCGAATCAGTTGCTCCTTGTCCTCCTTCTTTCTCTGCCCCTCCTGCTTCTTTTCCAGCTGCTGTCGCCGCTTGAACGCCTCGATCGCAGTTTGACTAACGCCGCCGCTCTGGCTGTTCGTCGTCTTTGGTCGCATGGTGTCGGATGAAAACAAGCTCTGATTGGGTGGTCCGTTTTTCAACCAGACTTCCGCATAGAAATCACCGAAAGGCCCGATGTCGACTGGCTGCTAGCGGTGGCGACGTGGCGCGACGACTTCTGAACCAAAAAATGACCGCAACATGTGGGGGAAAATAAGAACAACAACAAGTCGTGCCTGATCGTCGCCGTTTCGCCGCCTTCGTTCCTCATTACTCATTGTAGCGCTTGCCACGCGTCAAGCCGACAGCATGGAGAGAAGGAAGAGGCGAAAGAACGACGCCAACAGACAGATGTTCAGTCGATCGTAGAAAGCAGACGTCCGCGTTTTAAACTCTTCTGGTTGAGCCCGCTTCATTCACCCCTACGACAGTCTCTCTTCCCCGTTTCGTCGTGTCTTCGTTTCCCTGAGACGGTTTCGGAACGCAGTTTGGAATCCCGTTTGAAAGTTCCCGCAGAGACATCGATCAAATCACCTAGTGTAGCTGTGATGGTGTTCTGTGATTCTTCTAGTCTCTTATCGTTCCTGTGTGCGTTAGCGTGTGATGTTGACGTGAAATTGGATTTGATTCGGCGCGACCAGCGGCGTTGACGGCGTTGTTGTGGCGGCGGCGACGGCTGCGGCGGCTGCGGTATTCGTCAAGTCTCGCATCACGTCATATCCCCCGGCCGCACTCATCAGCACGGCTTGATGTTGCTTCTCGGCCAGGAGCGCGAGTTTCTCCTGCAACGTGCGTGATTGACATCAGTACAATACGCTGTGCATCGTAACGCCCAACCTGTTGCAATTGGGCGACCTCTCGCTGCAGCTTGCGGTTCTCCTCCTCGAGGTTGCTCACCTTCCTGTGCGCGCGCGACATTGTCAGATGCACACGCCTTTGGCGAAACCAAAACTCACGTCTTCAAGCAATCCTCTCGGACTCGTCGGTTCTGCCTGGACTTCTTGGCCGCCTCGTTGTTGCGATCCCTCCTCTCGCGATATCTGCGCTCTCAGTAGGTATCTGACAATTGAGGGGCAAATCTGGCGATGACGAGTCGATCTCCATCGATCCATCCATTCGTCGATTACACATTCGATGCCATTATGCTCCTGTTGGCTAAATGGCCCCCTCGATGGGGTCCCTTATATAGGTCAAAAGAAGAAGGATCCAGAAATATGACAAAAATGACGTGCAACGCCCGCTACCTCGGATCTGCCTTAGTGATTCGTCCACCTCCCGACGACGATCTCGTTGACGGTGGCGTTGGTTCACCAGCCGACGACGTGTCGGACGACTCGAGCTTAGTGATCTGCTCATCCTTGGTCCTACTTTGTTGAAATCGATTACCGTAACATTGGCCGACGTCGGTTGTTGATGGACCATGTTCGCCGCGGCTGCAGCCGCTGCTGCTGCCGCATAGGGCGAGTCATAATAGAGCGCATTCGATGCCAATCCTACAGTTTCGCTTTCTTCTTCTTCTTCTTCTCAGCCTTAATTCCGGGAGGATTACCCAACGGCTGCTGCTGCTGCTGCTGTTGTGCGACTGCCGCCGCCGCAGCAGCCTGATAGGCCTGACCGTACATCAGGTAATCCGGGTATTGCATCATCTTCCTGCCGCCTTTCCTCTCTTCCTGACAGCTCTAACTGCAATAGCAAGTATGGCGCAACAGGATAGCCGACGGCAAGAGGACGAACGGCCGTGGGCAATGGGATGGCGGGAGGTGAGCGCGCGTTGCGCAAGAGAGCGCGAGAGACTCCCGCGCAGCGCGACCTCGCCGCAGGGAGCGAAGGGGCGGTCCTACGCGCGCGCGCGCACCTGGAAGAGCAGCGGCAGACCACCCTCTCTCTCTCTCTGGCTGAGGACGATGGCATCTTGGCAACGAGCCATCCCGCCAATCTCTCTCTGTGGAGTGAGAGACTACTCGCAGCAGGAGCGAGAGCGGAACAACACGGCAGGGAGCAAGCGAGCGAGGAGACATTCCCCCAACAATCGGATCCAAGCGGAATCATCGTACAAGTATAAATAACTAAAATCGACCAAATTTCCTCTCCCTTCATCTCCTCTTCCTCGAACTCAAATACAGACGATGTGCAATGCCGTCTCAATTGACGAGACGACATGCAAGAAACGCAATAGTTATTCTTCCTCCTGCCGGCGCTTTTGCCTCTCCATGTCGAGCTGGATGCTCTTCTCGAGAGAGCGGTTGAACCATGCTGCAGCACGGCTTGTACTTGTGCACACGTAACAAAACACGCTACCCATCGCCGGCTTCAGTAGCTCCTGTTCCTTCTTTTCGATCTCTTCTGGCGTACCGCAGAAACGGGCCGGCGTCTTGACAGCGCCTAAAGTCTCCGTTCGTTCGCCGTCAAACTAACGAAAATCTTGCCTTGAGCGCCGGTCTCGCCTCCCTTCGATGCAGTACGATCCGATGTGATCGGGACCTCATTCTGTCAAGTTTTCATCTTCAATCAATCAATCAAGCCATCCACACACCTTCTGTTCCATCGTATTTTGCAGCTCCAGCGGCTCTGACGAACTTTCCTGAAGGTATTGGTTGCTGCAGCCCGCCAGAGTTGGCATACCTTATCGATGTGCTCGATCGGCTGCTCGGTCCGGCTCTGCTTCTTGTTGTTCTTGATTGGCGCGGCAAACTTGGCCCAGGGTCTGTGAGTCGACGTCGTTGCCGCGATCTCCTGTCCTCGTGGTCTCTCGCTTCCGACGCCGGCGGCCATCTTGCGCTGCACGATCTTCTGCTCGTCCGGCTTGGGCGCAGGTGCCTGAGGATACCGCAAATCATCATTATCAACAAAGAAAATGAACCTCCTCTCTCTCGGTCTCGTATCTCATCGTCTCCGCATCGATGAGCGTGGCCACCAGCGTGATGTGAATAGCCTCAAGCTTGGACACAGCCGCCCGAAGCGTGCCGTCTATCTGTACCAATTTCCATTAGATGTACGAAAAAGAAAACCACACCTGTCGAAGATACTCCGAGAGCTGCTCGCCGTTCCGCGCCGGCGGCCAAGAGCCCACGTCAGTGCCACGCTGCGTGCTCATTTCGGGTCTCCTAGAACTACAGTACCACGTTTTGAATCACTATAAGCACGAGAAACACGATATTCTACACTCACTGCAAGGGTCGAGAAGAACGCACGCGAGATTTTGGGCCTAGGATGAAGCGGAAAATATTCCGATCAATGCGGTACAGCACAAACTGTACTACAGTTCAATCGGAGCAGGGGCGTTTCACCCGGCGCATTTTTGACGCTCCGACTCTGGATCTCTTAATACTCTTTCCTTGTCGTCTCATCAAACATGCCAGCCGATAGTGCTTCGTCTTTTCCTCTGAACGTTTGCATCTGGCGGCAGCGTGCGAAACAACGGCGAGAGCAGTGCACCTGCCCACAGTAGCCACCCGTTTCAACAGAACGTTTTGCTTTCTATGCGTGTCAGATGTTTCCAAAGCATAGCGCCTCGCAGTATTCGTGAAGTCTGCACATTGACTGACGAGCTTCTGTGTAGACTCTCAACGCGAGGAATTGTTCATCGGTATTATTTCTTTCGTATTTCACTGATGCGTCATAGCGAGAGAATCTCGTTGCATCCTACTCGTCCGATAGCTGGCCTTGTCTAGTAGTTAGATTGGGAACACCGCGGTGTCAGTGCCGTCGTCACCCTGAGCCACCATTTACATAATGATACTTGCACAATTGCGTATTCGTTCTTTCGACGCTGCCCCTCATATTTAACGGGTCGTCATCGTCGTCTGGCTCTCCTAATTACGTGATGCGCGTACACGTTCTCTCTCTCTCTCTCTCTCTCTGTTCGATTTCGTATAGTGAGCCGGCCTGCCTGTGTCTCTTTTCGTCGCCGTCGTCGCCGTCTTTGCCCCGTGTCGCGCTCCAACACGTGCATCTGTGTGTATGGGAGAGTGAGTAGTCGTCGTCGTCGTCTCCGTGCGAGTGGGCCTGTTAGCGTTGATGAAAGGAGGACGGACGCCCTCGCGTCCCTTCCCTCTCGCTCTATTCAACTCTACCTCCTCCCCTGTTTCGCACCTCATTTGCCGCACCTCCCTCATTTCTCCTCGTTCTCGTTCGTTCGCACCTCCCTAATCGTCGTTTTCCGCTCGCCAGTTTGAACTTGCCCTTCCTCACCTGTGCAGGGTCTCGATTGTCTTCCCACCTCTTTTAATTGACGACCACACGACGCGGCATGTGCCGCTGGGAGACGGGGAGAATAATGACGCAGGCGTCGGGCGTTGGCTGTTTTGTGGTCGCCTCCACCGACCGCCACGGACCGTGCGCATGGAAAGTGCGCTCACCGCCTACCTGCTTGTTGTTGTTGTTGTTGTGGTGGTGGCGACGACGACGGCAGTTGTCTTCCTTATAGTTGCCACCCGACCAGCAGGGTCTTCATGTTTTGTTGTCATTTCAACTTGCTCGATTCGCACCCCTGGAGACGGGGGTGAGAGTGAGCAGCAGACGCGCTGGAGATTAGAGCGCCGGTCTAGGAGACAACAAGTCGGCGTGCTGTTGGCTTGCTTTGAACCGTCTTGCTGAAATCGATCAGTCGACTCGCGAGACAGCGTTCTCGTCAGTTGTGCGCAGTCACTGTTTTCCGCGCACGAACTGCTGCTGCCAAGGCCGAACGCGAGACGTTTTCTCGCCCTTTTCCTTCCTCCTCTGCCGTCTCCGTTGGCGTCTCGCGTGAAAAAGTCGACCCCCATCGAGTTGTTGTGTGTGCGTTTGGGAATTCTCTCCGCACTAACGAGCTACCACCGCCGCCGCCACCACCACTACTGCAGCACCCTTCTCTTACGTTCTCTTTCTGAAGACATCCCTTCACGCTTTACGGCTTTCACACTTCCTTCACATCCGCCGATACCAGTCCGCCTCGGCGGCGCATTCGTGTCTCTCTGTTTACGACTGTTTGCATTTCACACTTCCACAAAGGCGTCCGCATCGCCCACGGGGAGGGGGAAAAGTACAATACGAGCCGCGCCATTAGTTTGGCGAGCGAAGGACGAGAGGCGACGACGAATTTGGAATTTGCGCACGTGCCGAGAAGCAGCAGCATTTTCAGAGTGGAGCCGGTCGTCCGCGTCGCCCGTCTCGCGGCGGCGGCGACGGTGGTGCAGACAGGAAGACAGACAACCCGTCCTTTTAGTGCTGCTGCGGCTGCACCACGCACATCTGTTGCCTGTTGAGGTGTGCATTATATGGAGCGCGCGCGGCAGATCTGATGTCGCTGCCGTCCTTGTAGTAGACGCGCGAAGACGGTACGCGATGTAGTCGAGCGTTCAGTGGGATCAAGAGGAGGAGGAGGAGGAGGCAAATGTATTGTACGCGGCGCATGCGCAGCTTTCGAGCGGCTCGCGAGCGATCTGATGATGCGCCCTAGCTGCGTAGTGTTGTGGCTGGTGCGCCACCCCCAATTTGGCCCATCCCCTCGCCCTCCCCCTCTCACCGGTACCGGGGCAACCAGCACAGGAACAAGAGCCTTCGCTCGTGCACCACACAGCTGTCCGGCGACCCCTAATTTGGCGTGCACCGCATGAAATATGGATCCCACCACCGCCACCGCCTGTGTTCAGTCTTCCATTGCGCGCGCGCTCTCCCCTCTCCAACCTCTTCCTGCGAGGTGTCTGCGGCTGTTCTGCTGGTGCGAATCGCTCCGTCACAGGCCATTTGACTGGTGTCCCGTCGCCGCCGCCGGCAGCAGCAGCAGCAGCAGCAGCAGCAGAAGAAGCCCCGCCCCTGGATGTGCGCGCGCTCGGGGGGAGGAGGAGGCGGGTAGCCGCAGAACCGCATCTTCTTCCCCGCTCCGCCCTCCCCCCTCCCCTGTCCTGCCCTGCACGCCGTGCCGCCGCTGCACCCATCCGGGCGGCGTTGCTTATTTGCTTATCAATTCCCCTCCCTCCCCCCACACCCATCCCGTTACGGCTCATTGCATTTTGCGCACCCCACCGCCACCGCCCCCATTTCTGGAGCGCGCGCGCACGGAGACGGGGAGACTAAACGTGTGGTGGATGTGTACATTGACGCTCGCCGACAGAGTGTACTTGACCGTCCGTCCATCCGCCCGTCTGTCCGTCTGTCAGGCTAATTATTGTCGTCGCCGAAGAGGCAGACATACCAGCCCCCCTCCCCATCCGCCCCTTGACCGTCCGCCCCGTCTATGTCTCTTTGCTCCCACCCTCCCCCTTCTCCCACCCCGTCCATTTCTATGTAAATACACTTCAGAGGAGGAGAGACCGACTGACTGCTACAAAGGAGGAGAGCAGGCAAACGCGGAGGATGACGCTAAGGCGACGTTCGCCGCCACCACCGCCTTGGATCTCCACGATGATCGCTTCCCTCATCTGCATCTGCATGATGGCAAATCTGATGGCTCCTGTGGTGGCGCGACAGCCGCCCATCTACTGGAACTCGTCGAATCCACTGTGAGTCGATGCCTCTTCCTTCTCTTTGCGGGGGCTCTTCTTCTTCGACTTGCCCTTCATGTCAATTTATGTGAGCAACCGATGTGGGGGCACCCAATCATAAGCCTATTTGTGTCCGCCGTCGTTCTCTCTCTCGTTCCAGTCTGCCCCCTCGGGTCATTAGGTTGTTTGCCCGTCTCTCGCTCTGTTATCTTCTGCTCTGCCGCTCCCGTATTATTTGCGCTCGTGTCCCTTCCCTTCTCTACATAGTCTTTGCGGCAGCTCGCTGCTATGCGCGTGTGTGGACTAGGCAGCAGCTGGTCAGTCAGTCGGTTGGTGGTCTGTGTGCGGGATTAGACGACCCCGCCAGCCGAAAGGAAGTCGTCTCCTGGAAGGGTGGGGAGCCCATAAAACACTGACTGCCGCATGTGCGCAAGCGAGAACGCTGCTTTCTCGAGCCCTCCCGGCGTCGTCGTCCCCTTCTTCCTCCCTGCGGTTGCCGTCAACGACATATTGGCTGCTGTGGGATGTGGAAGGGGATGGAAAGAGCCAGCACCAGACGGAAAGCAGCAGAAGAAGAAAGGGGACGGGATGCGGTGATGATTCAACGACGGGAGGAAGGGACGAGGGGGGGGGAGAGAACAACGACAGCAGCAGAACCGACTCATGCGCCCTTTAGCCCTCTTCTTCTCCCTCCCTCTCTCCCTCTTCATCTCGTACAGCAGCTGCAGCTGCAGCACCGTTGGCATCAGGATTTACATAATACTGGAGAGACCGCACGCGTGCGCGCGCACGGCGCATCGATCCGTCTCGTCTTGACCGGTTCGTCAGCCCATCCTCTCCTCGCCGTCGCACCGAGCTGTATTTTCGGCCTCCTCCCCCAGCGCATCCGGCTGCGAGATAATCCGCGGTTCCACTCCACGCAGCGAGCGAGGGAGGCCGGGTGTTGGGAGCGAAAAAGAACGGGCAGACGGCAGGCGCGTCGCCGGCTTCCTGTCTGACTGGTGGTCATTTTGCACCTGAGGCTGAAGTGGCATAAGTGGACATCTTCCTCCGTCTTGTCGTCCGGCGGCATCGGCAGCAATTTCGCATACTCTTCCCTCTTCCCTTGCTCCTCCGCCTAGCGCGCAGTCGGCTAATTGCACAGTTGCGCGCGCCTCACGCTGCGTGCTTCGCACCTCTCGCACAATTGCGCGCGCGCGTCGTCTCTCTGTCTGTCCTCGAGATGTGCACACCGTCGCCGCCACTACCACCACAACAACTTCTTCCTTCCCTTTGCTTCCACGACGACGGAAGAGGGAGAGGAACGAGCAAGAGAGGAGACGACGACGACGACGATGGCATTCATCATCGGCCAGGTGCGGCGCGAAACGAGCACGCGAGGAGAGATTGGCGTGACTGACGACAGGGCGGCGGCGGCGGCGGACTTTTTCCTCCCGTCTCTCTCTCTCTCTGCGAAACGACGAGCCAAGCCCCATCTCGTTGTCGCGTCGTCTCCTCCAATTTAGGACGTGCCTGTTTGGTTGCTTTGCTTTGGTCGCGCACGCTCGATTGAACACACGCTCACCGAGGTCGTCTTCTCTCTTCTCCTTCTTCTTCTTCTCCTCCTCGTCGTCGTCATCTCGTCACACGAGAAACAGAAACAGTGCAGGCTCTTTCCGTCTGCTTCGCCTGCTCATTCGCCACCCGTCCATCATCACGGGGGACGTGCAATTTCGCACTCCATTAGGACTCGCTCTCGCCCGCTCGCCGCCTGCCCGTGTCTGTCCGTTACCGGGTCGTGCGCGCGCGCGCAGGACAGGAAAGGGGAAATATGCGCAGGGGTCGAGCAGCAGTAGCAGCAGCGGCAGCACAATGGAATGTCTCGCCAGTGAATATTGCACCGACACCGATATTACACGCGTAGACACGACGGCGGCTCGCTTTCCATGGCGAAGGTGACACTCTCGGGAGGGGGGTCGAGTCGGGATTAGTCTCCCCCGAGGCTTGGATGGAAGCCTCTCTCCTCTCGACGCTTATTAGAATATTAATTAGAAAGTGTGTGCGTGTCTGTGTGGCACCGGCAGGCTGGCGACCGCGACCCTTTGAGTGGGGTGGCTCAGAGAGAGAGTGAGGGAGATCCGGAGGAGGGAGGAGGGAGGGGGGTCGGCATCTGTTGATGGGACTGGCGGCTGGGGGGGGGGGGGGAATG